>JBBMOI010000019.1:1450000-1452500 GCA_038088405.1 Porites divaricata | reverse complement strand
GTTCGCGTCTTGTTATGTAAGACGCGTCTTGTTTTTCCTCGTATAAATGGCCCTATATTATGTGGTGACACTTTTGGTCAAGTGGGGGCCCGCCTTGAAAGTGATGGCCATAGCTTTGAGGTCGTTTGATGAGCTTTCTGTTTAATTTTCTCATTATTTCGACCGCGCGCAATGCACAATGAAACTCATGACCCATGTGTAAAATAATTCATATGTAAATTAGAATAGAAAATAATAAAATAAAAAATACTACTACTGGCCCTCCTTACCCTGCGCAGTTGCGGGTTGTTTGGCCAGAGGGGGGGGGGGGGGGAGGAAGGCTGTTAAAACGCGCGCGAAGCTACGACTAGAATACGTCGGCTTCGCCGCTCGTTCGCAGCTTTTTCCTCCTTTTTCCCCCCTTTCACCAAACAAACCGCCAGCTAAGCTTAAACAGCTGCGCAGTTTAAGCTTTCCTGTGCTGGGGAACAACTGGCCCTCGTTTGCACTGCGCTGTTTTTGTTATTTTTGTCGGATTACCATGATTTCTTCGTAACTATAGGGCTATACACTGTCCTTCCATGAACTGACGTTTTGTGTAGAGGTTGTAATGGTATGGTTAATTTGCTCTATTTCTCAGAGAATGACACGCGATGGAGTAAAGCCAAATGAACGAATGATGGAGACACTTGAACGAGCTTACATGCTACCTTGTAGGAAACCTATCCTAAAGGTACGCAGGCGTACTCAGTGCAGGCCATGGATTGTTGTTGTTGTTTTTCGCTTAATTCGTTCTCCTCTTCATTAACGGGGTTTTACAGCGCTAGTAAAACTAAACTGGCGACCACCCGAGTCGTCCCCGAGTCTAATGGGCCGTTTACACGTTAAAAGAGAAGGAACGGCTCGGTTAGAAACAAGTACCGGTTCCAGACGAAATCTCCTGTTTACACGTACAAATTCTGTAATGTGCCCGACCGAAAAAGGCACGGTACTTGAGAGCCTCTTGGAACGGGTACTAGACTGTTTACACGTTGTTTTTTTCGAGACCAGTAACGATAGACCCCGCGATAATTAAATAAAATTGCTTCGATTCGTTGTTCATATGCGCTTACACATACAGTAGACTCTGCTTATCTCCGACAATCATGGATGCAGGTTTACAAGCACTTTTCTGGTTTGTTCTAAAGAAGGGAACACGAAATTCACGTTTGACAGCGCGTGCGATTCTCCAAAGAAGTGCTTCTGAGATAATGTACCAAATTAGGAGAAAAACAAAGCTTGCGGTTCTCCTATTAACAGCCCTTGTAATGCACTTAACAGTCGAAAGGCTGCTTCTCCTCGTCATGGGTATTGTGATGCGTTTTTTTCCGGTTTTTTTTTTTTCTTTTTTTTTTCAGAAAAAACGTAACAGAATGGTACCGAAAAAAGGGCGAGCGTTTACACGTTGAAAAGAAAACAAAAATGTGGGTACGGAACCGTTTTTTATCGGTTCCGTTCTGAAAGGGGTCCATAGCCGCCTATGGACCTATTTAGGAACGGAACGGATAAAACTGGAACGGGTCAAGTACCGTTTACACGTCAAATTTTGTCGGAGCCGCTCGTCTTTTTATCCGAGCCGTTCCAATTTTTTCGGTCGTGTAAACGGGCCTTAAATCCCCCCTGCTGCTACTTAATTTGTCATTTTCCTCCGTTTTATTCCAGGAAAACACAAATCGACGTCTTGCGAAGGAGAAAAGATTTCAACATGTTGAACAAAAAGGTTTCCAGACATTCTTTGAAATTTGGAAGGAGAAAATCGTGAAAACTGAAGCCACATCGAAAGAAGAGGAACTTCTTTTCGACTCTGAAAAACATGCTGATCTTGACGATGACGCCAGTGGTGATGAAAACTCCAAATTTAGTCACCTTTAAAGGAAGAAGATTCGAAGTCTAAAACATTTTTTTTTTTTTTTTTTAAATCGTTGACTCTTTGGCGGCTAATAAAGACAGTGTATTAATTTTAAAATATGTACTGCAGTTTCTATGTTTTTAAACTTTTGCCTGGGATCAGTAAGCACGCGGCTGGAAAGAACGCCTTCTAAAAACCAGTTACTAGAGTTACCAAGTTTGAAATTGATTAGATTTGTATGAAACTAACAAGGATATAGCCTTTCAAAGTCAAAAAAGTTACCAAATATTTGTATACAGACGTCTGTATACAAATATCTGGTAACTTTTTTGACTTTGAAAGGCTATATCCTTGTTAGTTTCATACAAATCTATACGGTGGTTTAAAACATGCGATGACACAAGCATAAGCTGCGCAGTTAATACGCGGCAATGTATAAGAGTCCTGATCGTTCAGATTTAGCAAACACCCAAACAAAATATCGATAACGTGAAGAAGGCACACGCAGAACAAAAAACCAACTGGACTTACGGCAGAACAGCAAATTAGTATCGCATGTCTCGTTTTCATTGGTCATTACGCTGTCCTTGCTAAAGTTTCTGCATCTTCGCGCGCTTGTGCTTATCTTGCGCA
>JBBMOI010000019.1:1310000-1447500 GCA_038088405.1 Porites divaricata | reverse complement strand
AGCTCTTAAGTTTGGAAGAAAGTACTTCCGTCACCTCTAATGACTAAAGAAATAAGAATGAGAGTAACAGCTATATAGTAACTAGTAAAAACTAGGAGGGCGCGCTGGAGTTGGAACTGAGATATATTTCTGATAGAAAGAGCTTCAATGCACTTTCGTGAAGCATACAATTTTAAGAAAAGGGTGCTTCCAAATAAAGGTATGGGGAGAAAGATAACGCTAAGGGCCAATTATTTCAACGGAGTTTAGCCCGTGTTTTATCTAAACACCATTTTTCATGAACAATTTGAATAAAGCACATAGCGTAGTCTGGAAAAGCTTTTGTTTTGTTGAATTAACCCCCTAAGAAGAAGATTTGGAGGTCCAATAATTTCATAAACCGCGGCCTAAGTTAGACTTCGTTTAAATAACTGACCCCAAAATTTTACAAGTACATGGAATATGGTCGTGCGAGTGAGCGTAGTCCAGAAAAGGACTATTATTGACAGTGACTGACGTTGCGACAACCTGTACCGTTGTCATCTTTATAACAGAAGTGAGTTGTATAATGTCAGTTAATGGTATTAAAAAACTATAGTTAATGATATGATTGGTCAGTCGAGTCGCGATGTTGTTGGTCTTCTGTCAGTTAAGGCTATGAGCACTCCAAATGTGATTGGGGCGTTTCTTTCCGTCTTTTGTCATAGTTAAACGGTCATTTCTTCGTTAGTCTATTTTAATTTGTGGGCTGTCCAGACATCTATGCTGACTGCGATTCAGAGGCGTTTGTTAGTAAACCAGCTTTGTAAAAGCGAGTCGTTAAAATAGTAGTTTGTAGAATATGTAATGCATGTCGCAGAATACTAGTCGATTTGGTGTTTCGCTTCAAGTGGTGTTCATTAATGTTACTGCTGATATCACCATTTCTTATCGCTCGTTTGTGTTCAGTCAGTCACGTGCTAAGGTTTCTGCCGGTCTCTCAGTCCGATGTTAGTGGCCTAGCAGTCGTATCATTTGCATATGGCTCCCTGTCTGTCCTCCGGTCTGTCCTTGTCCTTGACATTCGTAAGCAGTCGCCGAAAAGTGGTTACCGGTCTGTGTGCAACGCGCACGTCGTAGGGTTGTAGAGAACGTGAGATAGCTTCAGGCAGCCACTAAGACGGAAGGAGACGAAACAACAAATCGACGGGACTTTAATCTGTTGAAAAGCAGCTTAACAAATGGCTTTTAGAAATTGCATAAATTTCAGAATTTACACAAACAGGTGTCCTTATTGTGTCTTAAGAAGATAACTTACATTACACTGACAATAAGAGCTCACTGAACTGTGGATAGGTTAGACAGGATCAAGTCTCAGGTGGACACCTCGTTTAAGCGTACATTAATGATCGGATGGGGTTGACCGAGTTTCACCTGCTTGGCGCGGTAACCAGACAACCGCTTTCCACAGGTTAGAGTACCAGTCACCACGCCACAGATAAATAAACAGCACTAAAAGTGTATCCTAGCCGTTATCTCTTGACAAAATAGCTTTTTAGATTGACGGGGAAATGTATGGCTTAGTACTTTATCGACGGAACAGTGTGGAGGAAAAAAAAAAAAGGGCAGCATGCGGCAGGCTATGTCCGACTCCGGAATACGGACTTGAGCAGAGGGGACAACGAAGAGTACAAACCGACGAGCAAAACCGCGGTTATTGATAAGCAAAACAATCGAATTAAATATACAGAAGCCTATTGCGCACTTGAAATGTATGTTTTATTTCCAGATACCTACAAATACAAACTAGCCAGCCGTGCACGAGTTAAGACAGATCTTTGTAAAAATACAGTCAATCTTGTAAACAACCTTAATGTTCAACACATAATGCTAACATGTAGGCCTAACGTTTTTCTTTTTTCTTCTTTCTTTTTGTTTTGTTTTGTTTTGTTGTTGTTGTTGTTGTTTTTCTCTAGCTGTAGAACCGCGTCTTGTCTCAACACAAGCTACAGCAAGTGAGCCTCGCTTCTGCTTTTTAAAAAAGCGGATATTCCTCCGAGGTTTCTAAGACAACAGTGACAGTACAAAGTCGTTTAGGTGAGGAACTGCCATCACCATCCTCATAATTTTGGCAGTTTAAGCACTTGCAATACTCTTGACACAATATTCCTGCTCTGAAACATGGACATCTCGTGGCCTTTGTGGATCGCTTCCCTTGCACGTCAACGCAAGCTAAGAACCCAGGGTTTGGGTCTTTTCTCCCTTCTCCACATCTACAGCCAACGATTTTAGGGCCAGGTTTCCTCGGTGGCTTTGGCTGAGGAATCCTAAAAGGTCTGTCCGTGGCACCGAAACTGTTTCTACAATTTAAACATCTGCATCTATCATAACATCCCGTTCCACTGCTGTAACAAGGACACTTTGTCCTCCTTTTCCCTTCCGAGTCAATGCATGATACAAAATCTGGGTTACTTGTTCTTTTGTATTTCTCTTCTCCACATCGACACCCCGTTGCACTCCTTTCTTTCCTCGGACGGTTCCCGCAAAAGCGACATCTACACTTTGCTGTGCAAGATCTTCCATTGCGCACACAAGGACATCTGGCGCGTTTTCCTTCTGTTGTGCAAGAAGATGCATCCCGTGACTTGATTTTTCTTCCGCAGTAACAGCTCCAATTTTCTGCTAGCACATCGCTACTCCGGCTGGTTCCATCCTTCCTGTTGGCTGAATCTGAAGGGTAACGGATATGTTAGCCTTGGCCATCTCTGTGGTCTCTATCCAAACATACAGGGCCTCCCGGCGATGGGCCATGGAGGAGACGCATCTATCTGAACTGTTCATTTTAAAACCAAAATAGATCAGTTCTCCCAGATGGATCTCATACCAGCATTTACGAGGACGAAAGTTCAAAATGCCCTACTGCCCAAATGATGAAAATGTGACGTAAGATCACTGACACGATCATCTTATCAAGCAGACTCGATCTTACTGCAATGATAGTACCAGAATCTTTATTTGCACTGATTGTTCGACTTCGGCGAGCACAAGCCTCACAATGCAAATACACTACTTACATCCTGATGACAGACGTGAAAGTTGACACTTCAAAAAGCAGTTTCTGTTAAAAATTTTTAGCGTTAATCTACGCTGTGGCAGTTAAACTACTAAACCCCCCTCCATCCACAACAACAACGACGATCAAAAAATGAGTTAACGTCCCTTCTCTGAAAACTATCCACGCAATTGTTGTAATGGCAGCTAGCCTTTTTGCTTAGTTAGGTCTCTAGCTTATTTATGCTAAGGTACGGATCATTAGAAAAGTTATGGGGGGGGGGGGGGGGGAGGGAAATCTTCGAGCCGTAGGAATTTTTTTTCGTTATCAAATTCCTTGTATGAATTTTTTTCAGGCCCTTGCATGAATATTTCTTAGGATTAATTGGCGTGCAATAATTTTTTTAAATTAAATTTTCCCTTGCGCGAATTTTTTTTTTTTTGTACTTCGCCCGCCCCTCGCCCCCCCCCCCCCCCCCCCACCCCCAATAAGTTTTCTAATGGTCCGTCCCTAAAGGTGTGCAAAAAGAGCAAAGGTGCTCATAAAGAACGCATTGTCCATTAATATGAAATGTTAAGGTATTGTGTACAACCACTCAACCCACCTATTCATCGCCTGCGGCACATAATTATACTGTACGTATATTATATGTGAATTTAAGATCTAGCCACCATGGTCATTAAGAACTGACGCAGAACGGGACAAAAGCAAAAGTTTTTGAGACTTCAACCACCGACATTCTCTCCATGAAGAGTTTTGCTTAATCAATGCACGTTGCATCTACATGTACATGTAAAGTAAGTTATTGACTCCATTTTACTTAAACAGTTCGAAATTTCATCAGTTAGTTACACAAAACGGAAACGCTACCTAAATATGTAAGGCACAGAAACCAGAAACAGCACTTACGTGGCTTTGCAGACTGGCCAGCATCTTTTGAAGGCGGCGAAACTTTATGTTTAGGAGGTCGAGCAGGCACTGGGGCTGGTGCCGAAACTGGAGGTGGTGGAGGTAAAACCTGCTCCTGAATTGTATCCAGATCCTCATAATTCTCCAACTCTACATCCGCTTCAGGAGCTGGAGGCGGAGGAAGGACTGTAGCAGGAGTATCAGCTTCTTCATACATTTCTTCCTCTTGTGGGCTGGGTAACTGTGGCTTAGTTGGGCGCGGTGGGGGTACAGCAGGTGCGGTATCATCTTTAGGTGTTGGTGCCTTTGGTTTGGAAGGGCGTGGTGGGGGAGGAGCAGGGGCAGTTGGCTGTTCCGCTATTTCATAATCTTCATCTACCAAGGGTGTTGCGGGTGAAGGTTCAGCTGTATAAAGAAGGAAATGGAATGTTGTCATCTAGTGTGTGTTAAAATGTCGATACCTTCTCTAACTTCGTTTTTAATTAATATTTTCGTTTAGATGGTTTCGCCCATCCTCCACCCCTCTTAGAAGGTATATTTCAAATTTTAACCTTCATGGGGAGATGGGTTGGGATTTGTCCTGCAACTTTACAGTACCCAAATCACAGTTTATTACAATGGATAAATAGTTTGACCACATTGTATTATCTGCTGTGTCTATTAAGACAGGAAACAGACAAATCATGCATCCAGGCCCCAATTGTTCTAAAGGTGGATAACGCTCACCACTGGTAATCCACTTCTGGATAGCCAGAAGGTTATACATGTCACTACGAAGGTATGTGTTTAAACAATAACTTTGTGACAACAAACTACAGGTGTAAATGCTTTCATTCATCTGAAATGACAAAGGGAGAACAAACATAGTGGGTCTGATAGTTCATCCCATCCTGCAGTAAAGTGAGACATAAACACTGCAGCCTGAGAAACAGTGAACAGCTGATATTTTGCAACACCACCATTGATTACAGGAAATGACATGAGGAACGACTGCAGGATTACCATGCTGACAATACCTCACTACCCAGATCTGAATAGTGCTTTTGACTGATTGACAAAAATTTTCAACCAATCAGAAGGACTACCCAGATCTGGGTAGTGAAATGTCATCAGTGCAGGGTGCAAAAATGTCAGCTTTACAGTCTGCCATTTGGCCAAGCTGTAGCCAGCATGTACTTAAGCCCACAAGTCATTTCAACTGGCCCCAAGACCCTTTTTGATTAGCAAGATTGATTACAATCCTTCTGTAATTTGAATTTCCCCAAAAAACAGCACTTGCCAATCTGGGAAGTTAAGAACAAAAATCACTAGCCCAATAGCAAAATCCACTAGCCCCGGGCTATCCGACACGACTTTCTTTGCATGCTGTCAGTATGGAAATTCTACAGTTGTTCCTAGGACATCATTTTGCAGGGAAACCAGTGGTGGCAGTAGTGTGACAAAATGTTGGCTGTTTTAGCTACAATCATGGACAAAAGTCCTTGGGACAGTAATCCAGTATTAATATACTACATCTTTTTTGAAATTTTCTTGCAGTTCTCCCTCCCCCTACCCTATACAAAGTTGAAACTAAGAAAAAAATTCTGGACACACACTTCCAACGTGGTTTGTGGGGTGAGGGGAGGGGTGGGCCTGTGGGTATTGGAAAACGCCCCAAAAATGCAAAGAGGTTCCAAGACTTCTGTCCATGTTTGCAATCATGGACAAAAGTCTTATTTCTGGGTTACCCCTCATAAAACAGCACATCCTTTTGGAAATAGGCCATTTCCGAGTTCCAAAAAATCTCACTTTCAAAACGAAGCTAAGTGCGAAGCCATTGATATGAAAATGATTTTCAATTATTATGCAAATAAAACTCATTTTCACAACAAAGGTTTCGCACTTAGCCTCATTTTGAGAGTGAGATTTTTTGGAACTCGGAAATGGCCTATTGTCTCGCAGCTCTCTTCGCCCCCCCCCCCCCCCCCCCCACCCTATACAAAGTTGAAACTCGGAAAAAATTCTGGATACACGCTTCCAACTTTGTTTGTGGGGTGGGGGGAAGGGGTTAGGCCTGTGTGAATTGGAAAACGCTCCAAAAATGCAAGTGTCCCAATACTTCTGTCCATGATTGTAGGTTAAAAAACAGCAGATGCACTATTCATCCTAAGGGATTGTCCCTCTAAATAACAACGATCAATGTAATGAGACAAATAAATACCGTAAATGAATGTATAAATAAATAAAACTGCACAGTCAAACCTGGCTTCGGAGAGGTAGCAACTGCTGCTGAAATTTCATACTGCACTGGTTGACTGGACTGTTGGCTGGGAGTAGTAGGCTGAATACTACCAACTTCTTCATACAAGTCTTCTTGGGTGTCATCATACATGTCTTCGTCATCTTGAGCTCTTACCTCAGGCTCTTCCATTCCACTCTTCTCATAATGTAAGCTGCTTTCATCATCCGAGTGTTGCCTGTTACGCAGTTCGTCTAGATTATGATGACCTACCAGTGGTGCATCAGCAGCAGTTTGTATTGCTGACATCCATTCCTCAGCTTCCTTCTTAGAGTTAGCCTCAAACTAAAAAATAACAGATAAAATAATTTAATTATCCTTAAAAAATGATTTGACCTGGGGATACTGTACCAGACATGTTAATCACATCAAGGAATGGTCTTGGAATTAACTCTTTGGTCAGGAAAGTGAATTGATTAATCTTGACCACTCAGGAAACTACAGTTGTACCGTGTATAAAGACAGTCTATAAAAACTGATACTAATGATGTATGGGTTTATCAGACTCTTAACAATAAAATATTAATAATAAATTACGGTCATAGACATAACACTCCACATAAACAGTTCCAACATCTTTTTGAAATTTTGCATTAATTAATTTACCAATTTTTGAACATCATTGACTTATTCCAGCTGGCTGTTATGACATGAATATTACTACTAACAGTAAGAAAGGATAAGACAGCATAAGAGAATTAACTAAGTGAATCATTCATTTCTAGATTCCTCTAAGAGGGGTAGTGTTGACAATATTTTCAGACAGGGAATAATGTGGCACAGATTTGTAAAGATCATTGGCAGATCCTAAAGAAGTCCAGGTTGGGAAAAAAATAATGATTGTTTCCGAAAGCAATGTGACACTAAAACTAATCAAAGAAAGACTATTGTCAACTCGTGGGAATGTTGTTTAGAAAATAATCAAATGGTTATCAATTCCAGTTTTCCCCCAGTAAATTGTAGGAAATGATAGAAATTCAGATTGTTTATCCATATATTTAATATACTATCTTTTCTCTGGAAAAACAATACTTTTCTTGCTGTTTATTGCATTTTATTAAATAAGAGTTATGTATTTAAGTATATACTTAAAGAAAAATGACAAAACAAATAAGCAAAAAAAGACCAAACAAACAAAAACAAGAGAAAAATAAAGAAAAAAAGAAGGAAGAAAGAAATGAATAAGCAGGACTCGAACCCAGCACCTTCAGCTCGTTGCGACTTTACCTAACCACTACACCACTAAGGCTGATTACATCATCTTGGCAAAAAGTTTTTTATTTAATGCCTTTCCACGGAAAATCCACCGGCAAAAGCCGTTACAGATAATCGAGCTGCGTAAAACGGTGCTACTGACAGTTAAAAAAACAGCAACAAAAACAGAACGCATTTCATGGCAATGACTGAATGAAAGAAGATACATTGTATGCTTTACAAAGCCATACACCTCGCCTGCAAAGTGCAAAACATATGTTTTCTTATCTCGATTAAAGCTGTTACTTTGAAGCTAATGGTCGAAATAAATTACATCCATTTTTGGCTCATACAGGTTCTGAAGAATAGCACATGACATGATATTTTCTCACTTTCAGATCACTTTCCAGCAAGCTGGAATTTGTATACAGTTTATCCCCTGTGATTTTGTGGAGTCAAAGAGAAAATGCCCATCTTCTCGTCAATCCAATCCCAAAGTTAACCATCGTACTCATCTGAAAGACTCCTCCATGTCTTAAATTTGGTAAGACCTCTATTAAACCGTGCTGTAAAAAATTTGCCACTTGTAAAGAAAACTCTGAGTCTGAGCAGTGAATGATGCACATTTTCAAAAGAATTTGATCACACCGAACTTCAGGGAGCGTGTACTTCTTCGGAAACAATAGATCTTGGCACTCTCAAATTCGGATTAACGGATTAACAATGTCCAACTACTACGAGTGAGCGAGTGACTAATTTGCATATCCTAGTCACCACAATAACTCGTGTACGCTCACGCGTCCCCACGAGTTAAAAACCACAATTTGAAATTTATAAATCAAGTACCTGAAATGGCCTTTGGTCTTCCAAAGTGAGAATAAACTCACGGCCTTTCTTGTTAGCAAGAGCCACTTTATAATTAGGTAAC
Source organism: Porites divaricata (assembly GCA_038088405.1). Lineage (NCBI taxonomy): Eukaryota > Metazoa > Cnidaria > Anthozoa > Scleractinia > Poritidae > Porites > Porites divaricata. The sequence continues at coordinate 1,439,181 of JBBMOI010000019.1, read as the reverse complement.
AAGATGCTTCCTTGTTGCCTAAGTGATTTCTTGTCTTTATAGTAGTACATGATATGATTGCGCACAACACAGTATCGTTTCTGAAACTTGCTTCCGATGTAAACTTTGCCTTCTTTGCGACGTTTGTTTAGGAAACCTGAAGAGATATCACCAATGTTAGGACAGGAAACTGAGTGTCTAGTCCAAGGATCAAACTGAATGTTGAGATGCAAGACAACACAAAATATAACTTAACGTTTTCAGTTAAACACAAATAATTAATTTTTGTTAAACTGTGCATGGCAAACTTAGCAACTTGTACATGTATTTGTATATATTTTTTTCCTTTTGGTTAGCTTTTGTTTGCTTGTTTTCTGTTTTCCATAATTTTTTCACAGACTGTCAATTATACAGAACTCAATAAAATTATACTTCTTTAACATTGTATAAAAATAATACCTACCTGACTTAATGACACCTTTGATATCATCTGGTTTTGTGTTCTTTGTCAAATGTTCCAAGGTTGGGACACCATCAACTGAACCAGTACCAGGCTCGGCACATTCATACGTCTCATCTGACTCGTCAGGAACATTGTCTGCAGGGGGTTTACTGGTATCTGTCACTATTAAACACACAGAAGGTACATGTAAAGTGACTTATAAAATTAAACTAAACTCCCTATGGTGACAAAGTTCCTTTTTGTGCTCAAAAAGGTTAAAAAACATCATATCGGGCTACAATAAATGGAACTAGTGGTTTCCAATGGAAATTGAAGTGCTGTGTGTAAAGAATGGCATTTCAAATATTCATGGTTGTCAGAAGTAGCCGGCTGCCAGTGAAAATAATTTCCAACTAGGTTAGTATTGGCCGGCTACTCTGCTTGGCATTTCTTTACGGATAATGTTTTTAATGTTTTTAATGTACTTTGATAACTCAGCCATCTACTTCAAACTTTCTGACAACCCTGATAGTTAAAATCGGTTGCAATTTCTTTCGATTTTGACAACTGTGCATGTAATGCAACAAGACACATAGGTGAAAAAAGTGTGTGTATCAAGCTACAATTAAAAGTCCATCAGAATAAATCAGAGTATTATTTCTCTGAAACCTGTTCACCATGAGGTTTAGAGCATGGAGCGATGGAATGAGTAAACGAGTGAATTTCCAATCAAGTTCAATATTAAACTGGTTCATTACGCTTCATGAGCAAAATAATTTTCAATCCTAATTAATCTTAATTTTCAGTATTATAGTATTATGCTTTTCACACTTTTCATTCCTTTATTGCAGTAAACAGTTAAATACTAGTCTGATAACACCAACATGGATGCTGGCACTGCAGGTGGTACAGCTGTATGAAATGGCCTAATTATAATCGCAAAGCTGAAACATCTAAAAAATGACAGACCAAATCTGACTAAAAGGTGACAAAAAAAGCTCAAACAACTCAACTGCCATTCTCTTTTGCACAAGAAATGAAATGCACTTTTGTTTTCAATTTCAAATAAAATTAAAATGAAAGAACAAAGTTGATAAATGAAGCATGAATCGATTGTACATGTATGCAAAGCCTTGAAATGTATTCTCCAGTCTTTTTCAGATGCCTGACACAAAAAACTACTTGTAAGCTGAAATGATAGTAGTCTGAAATGAAAGTCATTTCACACACTCATTTCAGGCTAGGAAGTACACCTATTTTTGTTAGCCTGCTGCTATGGAAGTACTTATACATGTACTTAGTCTGATTACTACACTGGGAATTTTTTGTATGACTCCACTGACAATAATTTTATTTTGCGACAGATTGAAATATCCTGCGTCAAGAGTTTAACTTCTAACATTATTTTTATATGTTACTTTTCTTTTTAATGAACTATTGTTTTTCTTGCATTAATAGAACATTCATACCAGGGGGGAAGCTACTTCCCATACATTCTCTTAAATGAAATCCAAACAATGTTCTCACAACTTGCAAAGCGATCAGCAAGGGTCTTGCCAGTGGATTTGTATACTGATCATGCGCATTACATCAAAATCCATAGATCAACAGTCTTGAGAAGAAACAAAAACATGGTGGTCGAAGGCAGGACTGTTTCTCACTTACCTCTATTATATTTTGGTAATTCACAAATTTATTGATCTGAAATGTCACTTATCAGACATACATGTAGTGTGTGGTTTCTTTTTCTGTTAAACAATTTCCCTCTGCAGAGTTCAATGGAATATGCAACATATACACGTAGCTCCGTACTGATAAGAACCGCCGAAGAGTTGAGCTATCGAGCAGTGTTTTGCAGCAAACCTTAGGAAAGTTAAAGTCGCTTCAAGCTAAAGGTACAGAGCTTTCAGTAGCAGTTGTGATTTGTTTATTAGGTGTTGACTGATACTAATAAACAAAGTGAAATGTTATGAAGTGTAAATGTTTATTCACTTATGATATGTAGAGCAGTATAAAGCTCATATTTATATGGCTCTCTGAATATACTTGCTTCCGATAAATTTGACACTTTCTCCAGTAATTTTTATCAGCATCAAATTATCCTTGCCTGGCAAAAAACGATGTAACCTATAAATCGATCGAGTGCATTGTTGTTGGTTAAGATCTAACGCTGTTGCATTAATTTTTAGTCCCCCCCTGCAATTTCAGTACCGAAAGACAAACACAATATGCAAGAAAAACAAAGATGCATGATAATATTTTTTTCAATTTTTTAAGCATTTCTGATTTCCGCTGCCGGTTCGCTTCTAGCTTCTAAAAGGTCTACAATATTTACTGTAGGAAAAATACTGCAATTATTGCTGACCATCACACAGGGTGACCGCTTTGCAAGTTGTGAGAACATCTAAATAGTCTTCCAGTAGAGATAATTATATCATCATGTCTTTGTGTAGGTTTTACAGACTATAAGAATTTAATAATATTCTAAATTGGCTTTTTAAGTAGAGAGACTCATATCATTATGTATATTAGGATTGTATTAGGTTTCGTACCAAACTTTTTTTACTTCTAAGTATAGCTTCTCAAGTGGTGTAGGTTACTTATGCACCCTATATAATATATACTACTCATAATGTGGACAGCATTCCAAACTTTTACACTCAGCGAGAGAATAATAATAATAATAAGTGATAACAATTTGAACTTGGGACTACCAAGAACAGAGGCAGCTAGGGGTCAAGGAGGAACTTGAACTCAGGGCCTCTGGATTACAAGTCCAACACTCTAACTGCTAGGCCACGCTGCCTCCCATAAATTAATTTAATATACCTTCATAGTCAGCATCAGCCCCTGGCATTTCATACTCTTCTTCTTGTATTGTAGAAGCCTGCTTATCTGGTTCATTTGGTTCTGGTTCTTCGTAATTCTCTTGAGAAATATCCTCATCCATGGCCATATAATCTTCTCCTCCATCTGCACCTTGTGAGGCTGGTATTGCTGCTGCTGCTGTGTCTGCTTCTCCAGTCATGATCTCATAGGTTTCACTGGCACTTCTTGATTTTGCTGCATTGGGTTCGCTGGGTATAACACCTGGACAATAACAAAAGTATAGTTAAACACAATAAACTTTAATTGGTCCTTGTAACAGCAGTTATTAGAGACAACTGAAGGATGAACTGGCCATCAGTTGAGTAAACTATAAAATAATTTATGATATCAACTTACATTCTGTAAAAGAGGGGAAGGAAAATTTAAAATTTACTTACACAGCAAATAAAAAAGAAGGCAAAAATGCACAAAATTGAAGAAGATTTTATAGTAATAAAAACAATAATAAAGCTCTCAAAATACAAAGATCTCAAGACTGAAAAACCCCAAGAATGTGGGGAATGAGGACAGAGACTGAGCTGGTTATTATTGGTGTGCTGGGACTTATTTGAAGAAGGAGAAGGAGAAGGAGAAGGAGAAGGAGAAGGCGAAGGCGAAGGCGAAGGCGAAGGAGAAGGAGAAGGTGAAGGCGAAGGTGAAGGCAAAGGCAAAGGAGAAGGTGAAGGCAAAGGTGAAGGAGAAGGCGAAGGCGAAGGTGAAGGCGAAGGTGAAGGAGAAGGAGAAGGAGAAGGAGAAGGCGAAGGAGGAGAAGAAGAAGAAGAAGAAGAAGAAGAAGAAGAAGAATTGGGTTAATGAAAACTATACTTCTTAGCCTGTTAGTTAAATTTTAGTTACATGTAAGTCTTTGGGGTTTCTAGCTTTAATGATTTAAAACTCTTGGGAGGCATTACTTACTTTCATTACATGAAGCTGAGATTTTGTCATTTAAAAGTAATTCAAAAATAAAAGGTAAATAAAGGTCAACAGATAGATGGATGAGAGCAAAGTTGAAAAGCTGAAAGTGCAGTTGAAAAAGAAAATGAAATAAACACTTACATATGCTTATAGTAATAAACAGTCAATAAGTGAATGAAGAGGCTGCAATTACCTGCTACATCATCATATAGTTCCTCTGGTTCTGCTGTAGCCACCGGTTCTTCTGTCGTTACTGGTACAGGAAGAGGTACACCACCCTTTGGTGGGCGTGGTGGGGCCTTACCACCTCCAGGCAAATCACTTTGGAGACCTAACTGTGTTTTAACTTTTCGCAACTTTTCTGCAAGCAAGCTACGCTCTTTTTCTACTGCAGGCGACAAATTTTCTTTTGCTAATGTGACTGAAAGAAACTTTTCAGCCTCTGCAAAAGGAAGTAAGAACATATCAATATTAGGGTATGCTTGATCAACTTTACTCTAGAATACAGAGTAGGATTAACACAAAGAGCAAATAAAAAGAATATCAGTTTGATTGCACCCTGATCTGGGAAGCACAAGGCATGGCATGAATAATTTTATAGTGGAATAATGATGTTATATTCCTCACGCTGTGGTCAAGCAAAAAAGAAAATGGCTCAGTGACTTTGTCAGTGAAAATAAATGTTTTTTAAATGAGAAAGAAAAAACACTCTGCAAGAGAGGTTACCACTAAGAAGAGCAGGGAAGAAAGTCTTTGGCACATTTCATACATAAAAGCAGAAATCTGGTACTGCATTTCTCAATCAGCAAAAACCTATAATGCAAATGGCTTCCCTGGCCAGAAAATCACCTATGTGACAGCATTTCTTCATGAATGTATAAATAATAATGATAGAACTTCTTCTACAAAAAATGGAAGAAACAATATAATCCCACAAAAAAATGTTGATAGTCGATATCATTTTTTTTACCGTAGTAACATAAATCCTCCCAGCCAGATTACCCTTAAAATAACTATCTGTTGTATATAACTAAAAAAATTATAAACATACTTGTATGAATATTGATCAAGATAAGAAATACTAAGAATAAAAACTACTAAAATAGAATCCCCATTTATTTTTAAATACTGATGTTTTATACATGTTGTACCTAAAAATATTTATAAATTAATAAAAAAGGTAAAAATTATTCTTTTGACAGCACTTGCACCACAACATTCTTAACTTATTATTATTATTATTATTATTATTATTATTATTATTATTATTATTATTAACTTGATCAACGAAATGAGTAGAAATTACAGATGTGTGAGATTTGTAAATCTCTCCATGAGTTCCCTTGGCATTTTCTCCAATGAATGCTCCACATTCTTAGACATGATGAATGACATTGGCATTGACAAAAAGCAGCAACGTTATATAATCAAGAAAGTGATAAATATAGCCATCAGAGCGACATATTACATCTTTTGTTGTAGAAATAGGAACTGAGATAGCCCAGACTTAATGCAATTTTGATTTTTTGTGAATTTTTTTTTTATTATTTTGTTTTGTTTTTGTTGTTAGCTTTTTTTTATTATTATTATTATTTTTTTTAATAATTCAATCTCAAGCAGCATTTGTAAATTGCCTATACATAGCGAGATTTACAATTATTGTACATTCAAAAACACAAATAAAGTTTCCATTATTATTGTTATTATCACTACTATTCTTTCATATTTGATATTAATTTGCTCAATAAATACATTGAAGTGATTTTGTTACCGATTTGAAGATTTTTGGTAGAACATCCTGTTCGTGTGATTTCTGTGGCTGTTGTTTAAAGATGCATATATATTTTAGTCTTTAATTTTTGTGCTTTAAATATATGGAAGGACTCAATATTAATTTCAGCAAACTGTAATAAAGAGTTTTGACATCTGCCTCCAGATTAACGTTTTGGTTACATAAAGGCCCAAACATTTTCAATTTAGGACTCCTTGTTTTTCTGAACTGGGACTCATTGGTTCAATGGACAGAGACTCATGATTTTTCACAACATGAGTCCCAGGCCTCGCCATAACTATTTCTAACAAAATCACTGCTTTGGTTCTTACACAAAGGAATTTGAGCCTCATTCTGCCTCAAATTACTTTATCCTTAAAAACACTCTTGAATGGCACGCGATTTTCACATCCTGAACTCTGTTCCTACTCTGTCAGAGAAGGAACTCAACACAGAATATTGAGCAAGTCCAACCGGATGTCATCTATACACTTCCTTTTATGCAAGATTTAAAGAGGTACTTACTTTCAAATGTTTCTTGCTTCCACTATATATAACTTTAAAAATGCTTGTAACAATTGCATTCAAATCACATGCACAAGCTTTGTAGCCAGAAAAGTTACAGTCATAACCAGTATAAGCGCTGATTTCACCAGGAATAGCTCTCTGCATTTTCGAAACAGTTCTGCATAAATATCTGGCATGAGAACACCTAAAAAGTACACAAATAGCTTACCCAACACGGCTTCTTTGACATCATTATTCACTGGGTCCATTACAGTTCGTTTTGAATCAAAAGAAAAGCACTTTGTAACACACAAACATCACAAATCTACGCTCAGACGCACCTCGCCAAGTTATCATTCTTCGCTAAAACGCTCTGTGCCAAAGGAATCCTGGGTAAATGTTGATTTCCTCGTGTTCAGTTCTCGCTCGGTCAAAGAAGCGTTTTCCTGGAATTAGGAAAACAAACAACCTCTAATTCCGCGAAATTTGCGTTTTGAACATGTCGTCCAGCCGCTTGCGAGATCCCTTGCAGTTTTTCGTTAACTCGGCCTACCAATCGTTACCTAACAAACCCGCGAGGTACTACCATAGTGAACTGGGTTATTTTTCTATCGATCGTGATAGGTTGTTCTCACAAGACAAGTCCCAACTAGGCGTATTGAGCCTGCCTCCCTCCGAAGGCTGCAAAAATCTTGATATAGACCTGAATGTGGGGTTTGAAGGATGGAGAAACTCGCCAAATGTTCAGCAACATCTGGATTCTATGTTGTACTGGATTTTGCTCAACAAAGAACTAATGACGACCGCGGGTGATTTTCGGTGGGACAACAGCCGCAAAGCGGAGTTTGGGTCTGTATTTATTACTATTATGTATTATTATTTTATTATTTTATTAATGCCAGGTCCGTGGTCCACTGCATAATGATTCCCATCCCTCAGCTCAGCGGAAAGTATGACAACTGTACACTCTATTGGTAATTAACTTAGCTTCCGCTTCTTGAAGAAAGGGCAACTACTTTTTAAAAATATTTAATCAACGACCAAACTTCCTTACGGGTGAGGGGAAGGGAACAATAAACACTGGTTCACTCACGCTGAGAGATCCTTTTATAAACTTTTAGCTAAGTTTGTGGTTCATGACTATCGTTCAGTGTAAGAAACTAGTGTTTCGGTGTACGTTAAGCGCTGCCCAATATCGGCACCTAATTCCGAGTTCAATTCGATAAAAAAGATCGCTTTGTTTTAAAGCAGGACCTTACATGACCCAGTCCTCCACTCGCGCGGTCGCGGCAAGATGACCCAGATGCAAATCATAAAACGGCATAAGGAAGGGCTGTAGTAATAGAACTCAACAGAACACAAACATACCTACCCTTATACAAATTCTTTAGCGAATGGTGTACGTTTTTTGACAAAAAATGTCTTAGAATAGGTGCAACCAATGTGCAACCAGAATTTCAACCTCGTTTCCAGGGCTCTCTCCTACCGGTCCCGACTCCCGAGGTTGCCAGGATTGACCTTCCTTTACACACTGCTCATATCTCAATTTACTAAAATACCAAAATAACTGACCTACACTAGAGGGTACAGCGCCTTACAACAGGCGGCCAAGCTTGGGTACAAATTTTGGAAGCATTAACTTGAATCCTTCCCTTACTTCCTTTGGTGCCTAAGAACAAGGCAGGCCCTCCCTACTATATGCTGTATACAGATTTGAAGCCATCTTTAAAATGCCATATATATATTTTTTTTCTTACTATCTGTCAACCAGGAATGCAAACATTCTTCCTCCAGGAAAAAAACATAATGATAGAAATAAACTTTTTTTATAGCACTTGGTGATTACATTCCTTAAAACGTCCAAAGTTAACCTACGTGGCAGGCGTTTGGCTCCGTTCTTTAAGTTCGAGCTTGCTAGCAGCTTGCTATGCAGGGTAGTCCAAAGTTATCTCCACCCCATAAATTTCACTGAGTCTAATCTAATTATCATCCACTGCAGGCTAAATGTCGACTTTGTAACATCACGTGGTAACTTAGCACGCATACTCAACGTTCTTAACGGCAAGGACGGCAAAGGTTGGACTCTACTAGCCACACGTTATCGTGGAACAGTTTATCTAAGCCACATTGAAGCTAACAGCGACAAAGACCTGTCTCCCTTTGGAAAGAGAGTATGTTACTGGGGTAAAAGATTTGAAGTGGAGGTAACTAACGAGAGAGCACCCAATGAGAGAACAACACGGGAAACATTGAAACATGGCCCAATTAAGGCTTACCCAGGGTTCTTTTCAGTGGTGCGATTTCAGCTTGAAAACTACACCATTGCGTTGCGGACAGAGGTTGACGCAGAAAATCAAGTAAGAAACATTTACTTTCGGGTTTTATTAATTTACCTTACGAATCCCCGACCCTGGGCAAAAAAAACCCCGACATTTTAAAAGTTATAAAAGTTTTATTTTACTCAAATTTAATTCCGCTCAAACCAGAAAAAAAACATTCGTTCTTCAAATAACTCATCAGTTGGACCTTTTCAACATTCCAATACTTCAGCCAGTTTTGACAATATTTATCGGCTTTGACAAAAACGATTTAGTTCTTTGCTTGCATTAGTTCATGGCAGAATCATTACAAGCCAATCTAAAATTATTGTGCTCCCACAGTAACGAAATTTTGCCAGGCCAAGGTTTGTTTTTTTTCGATTATCTCACTTTTTGGAAAGAGTTTCTGTAAGAGATTCTCTCTTGGTTTCTGACTGCTGAGGCAGGGAATTTTGGCAGGGAGGATGTAAATTGTCTGGACCATTTTTCTATCTTAGAGTGTGGGGAAACAGCCTGCAGAATATGTTGAACTGAAGATTACAACCGATACAATTGTACGCGCTCATTGGGCCTTTAACAAAAAGAGGCTCGTTCCATGGTGGTGTCAGTCAATCGCAGCTGGTGTACCTCTGATTGTATACGGCATCCGGGACTATGACGGTCACGTGCAATGTATCCAAGAAGTTAAAACCGAAGAGATTCCGGACCGCGTGGGGCTAGAAAATCTTGATAGAGACAAGTACTTGCTGTTCCTGAGCGATATGCTCTCTTGGATTAAGAACGATGTCTGCAGAAAGGAGGACGATGTTTATATCATTAGCTGGGATCCTAACGCGCATGGCTTGGATGTAGCCGTCACAGCGGACTTGGTGCCTAGAGACACGGAAAATTCATTTTTACGTGATTGGTACGTCAGAGAGATGGAGGATTATTTTTTTCGCCGAGTAAAAGATCGGGAGGAAATTTTGAAAGATCGTGCATACGGGAGTCGTAATTCTGTTGAACAACCGTTGCCCCGTTTTCAGACCGCTGGTTACGACACGCCTGTTGCGTGCTCGGAAACTAAAGGCCACGTAAAAGGAACGACAGCAATGAAAGACGTTTTGCAAAAGGGGCGTAAGAAAGTGAAGGTAGACCACATGGAAAATCGTTTTGAGGAATCTTGGCTGGGGACAAAACAACCCGAAATTTTGTCCACTAATCCCCGAGAACATTATTCCGATAAATGGACTTTATCTACCAATGAAACTTACAGACGCGATTATGAAGAGCCACGTGATAGGGAGAAGGGTTTGCACTATCAAGAGTCCTGGGATAAACGTTATGATTTTGAAAGTCGCCGAAGTATGCTGGAAGTAGCTGACGCTGAATCCTACTCACAACTTGGGTCTTTCAAACATGAAGAGCAAAAAAGGCCAGAATACACAAGACTACGGGAAAAACGTCGAGACGAAGTACGTCGGACATCATTCTCAGCTACAGAGAGATCCAATAACCTCTTTAAACGAAATTCTCGGTCGCATCACCAATCCTCACCATACCACTCACGAAGTAGGTCAGCTAAAGATGATGAAACACATCGGTATGCCGGACAAAGACGCACAGGACACGACGTGCTGGAAGGCAGAGAACGGAGAGGGCGAATACCTGATCATCCACTTCCTCGGCGATCCAGGAACGAAAGCTACTGTCTGGCTTCTCCTAGAGATGACCGCACCTCTGACTCAAGAACAAAAGGAGTCACGAGTTACGCAAACTACAATGCGAGAGGTTCTTGCCGTCGTTAGCAGTCACGTGCTAAAGGAAATGATCAAGACAAAAACACTAACTGCATGTGTAGCCCTCTGAAAACAAAATAACAGTAGCAATCAGACTGTAAACATTACTGTTTACCTACTTTAAAAAGAAAATCTGTGCTTTAGGGACATAGAAGGCGGCATAAATTATCTTTGACTGGGGTTTAACCTCCGTTAATCAGGGCCGGCGTGAATAATAAGTAGTGATCATGAATCCCTATGGATCCGGGCAAGATGGTTCTTAAAAGTTACAGTGTGGTTGAAAAGGTCTAACGGATCGTCCCTCGACTAGAACAATTTAGATGAAGCATAGACTGACAAGAATAAGAAGTGTATTCCTTTTATTAACCTTTAGTTTTGAAGAGTATAGCATAAAAGGAAGCTAGACTACAACTTAAAAATGCCTCCTGAACAAAGGTATACAAATGTTGATTTCGAGAGATTATCTCAAACTGTGAAAGGTTTGAACCCAGGAGTCATTTCAAAAGTAGGTTGAGTTTGATCGTCCGGGTTAACGTAGTCCTGAATAGGACTGTTGTCGTTGACAGTGACTGACGTTTCGACAACCTGTGCGGTAGTCATCTTCAGAGTCAAAGTGAGTTGTATCACGTCAGTAGATGGTATTATATACTCTGGTTATTGATCTGCTTGGTCAATAAAGTCAAGATGTTATTGGTCGTCTGTCAGTGAAGCCGCGATGTCATTGGCTATGAAGACTCGTAATCAGTAATTGGCGCGTTTCGATCCGTCTATTGTCACAGTTAAGCAGTCGTCTATTGTTAGTCAAATTGTCAGTTCTCCAGTCGATCTCTCGTAGTTAGTTTCGCTTCATCCCGTCAATAAGTCGTTTGTACGGCGCTGGTAACTGTTGGCTACGATTCAGTGGCGTCTGTTCTAAGTTAGTGAACCAGCTTTCCAAAGTAAGACGTTGATGGTAGTCTGTAGAATACGTTATACATGTCGCAGAGTCCCAGTCAATTTGATGTTTCGTCTGGAGGCTATTGTATCTAGCGTTGAGGCCGTTCTGTCTCGCCAACACGAGCTATCAGAATCGACCAAGGATAACATCAGAAGTAGAGTGACCTCTACCTTACAATCAGCCTCATTACCAAACAGTAACTTGACTACTGACGAACAGAGAGCTCTTAAACGACTGAAAACAGACCAGAACATAGTCATACTGCCCGCAGACAAAGGACGAGTGACTGTTGTTATGGACAAGACAAGCTACAACGACAAAATGGACTCACTTGTTAACGACAAACAGACCTACGAAGTACTCAAACGAGACCCGACACCCGCACTGCAACGCAAACTTAACAACAAACTGCTTACACTGAAGAAAACCGACAAGATCGACTTTCGACGCTACAACAGACTGAGGTGTAGTGTTCCGCAGCCACCCAAGCTGTATGGACTACCAAAACTACATAAACCGAACATACCTATGCGGCCCATAGTTTCTTTCTGTGGGTCCCCGACTTACCAACTGTCTAAATACTTAACTAACGTACTGAAACCACTGACGGAGGAATCTAGACATAAACTACAGTCTACTGAGAACTTTATTGACGCCATTAAGACGATACAGATACCGGACGACCACAAACTAGTGTCCTTTGACGTGAAATCACTGTTCACCAGTATTCCACTTCAATTGGCTCTAGACTGTACTGAGAACGCTATTAAGAACTCTACTGCTGAACTACCACTACCTACAGACGACATCATGGACCTACTAAACCTCTGTTTAACTTCGACGTATTTTCAGTACAACGGGAAACACTACAAACAGTTACACGGTACAGCTATGGGCTCTCCAGTTTCTGTTGTTGTAGCAGAAATTGTCATGCAAAACATCGAGGAACAAGCCCTAGCTACCTACACGCGAACTATACCCATCTGGTCACGTTACGTTGACGACACATTCACCGCCGTACACAAAGACGGAATCGACGATTTCCACGAACACCTTAACAGACAGAACGCGGACATACAGTTCACCAAGGAGATCGAAGAAAATGGTAAGCTACCTTTCCTAGACTGCTTGGTCACTCGCAACAACAACAAACTACAAACGACTGTTTACAGAAAACCGACACATACCGACCGATTACTAGACCAGTCTTCGTACAACCCGACCTCTCACAAGGCTACTACTATCCGGACTTTGACGAGGCGAGCGCAACTAGTTTGCGATTCACCTAACAGCCTACAAGACGAGACTGATTATCTTTACAACGTTTTTAGTAAGAACAATTACAACACGGACTTTGTTAGACGGAACACCCACAGCAACACTGACACTCAGACGAACGTCAACTCTGGCCCTGTTACGACAGCTACTGTACCGTACATCAGAGGTACCTCTGAAACTATTGCACGTATATTACAACCTTACAATATACGTGTTGCACACAAACCCATAACCACTTTACGACGCCTGCTTACTAATGTCAAGGACAAAGACAAACCGGAGGACAGACAGGGAGCAGTATACAAGATCAAATGCTGCGACTGCCAGGCTTCTTACATTGGTGAAACTGGCAGAAACCTTAGCACGCGACTGACCGAACACAAACGAGCAACGAGGAATGGTGACGTCAACAATCACATTGCTGAGCATCATTTACAGACGAAACATCAAATTGACTGGGACTCTGCGACATGTATAACGTATTCTACAGACTACCATCAACGTCTTACTTTGGAAAGCTGGTTCACTAACTTAGAACAGACGCCACTGAATCGTAGCCAACAGTTACCAGCGCCGTACAAACGACTTATTGACGGGATGAAGCGAAACTAACTACGAGAGATCGACTGGAGAACTGACAATTTGACTAACAATAGACGACTGCTTAACTGTGACAATAGACGGATCGAAACGCGCCAATTACTGATTACGAGTCTTCATAGCCAATGACATCGCGGCTTCACTGACAGACGACCAATAACATCTTGACTTTATTGACCAAGCAGATCAATAACCAGAGTATATAATACCATCTACTGACGTGATACAACTCACTTTGACTCTGAAGATGACTACCGCACAGGTTGTCGAAACGTCAGTCACTGTCAACGACAACAGTCCTATTCAGGACTACGTTAACCCGGACGATCAAACTCAACCTACTTTTGAGATTATCTCAAGTTGATCTCCTACCGATCGGTCGCAAATGATCAGGCGACAGTGTGTCAACCATTGCACTTGTCTAGTAACTGCTCGCGAGAAATCCAGGAAAATTTTTTTCGATCTTCCCAACCCCTTGACAATACCGTTTAAGCAATTCACTCAACGTTGGGTCAGAAGAGGTTAACTGAAACTCCCCAGGGTGGTAACAGGTAAAATTAAACAAATTACAGGGCCATCTTTAGTGCCTGCCTCAAAGCGGCATTTCTGTAAATCTGAATAACAGGGTTAAGGCTGGATATCAGATGAGTGAACGTTGAAGCCCAAGGAAAAAGAATATTCCCTGAAACAATGCTATTTTCCACATTAAGCAGCAGCAGAATAGGAAGAATGGATAGTAACGTCGCCACTGTGTACAATGTCATATCTGTAAAAGCCTTTTTCTCTCTTCTAAAGAGGATCGCTTGTTGGGAGTTGTGGGTAGCGTTAACGATCTTTTTGTTGTTGGAGCGGATTGCGCAGAAGGTCAAAACGTGTCCGCCGATGGGTGTAACAATCAATAAAGTCATTGTAATGTTTTCCAGCGGTTGATAAACCCGCTCATGGGCTGAAGTTTCCAGAGTGATTATGTAGATGAACCAGATTAACCAAGCGCAAAGCACAATCTTCACCATTCCTGAAATATAAATATATATATATATGGAGAATTGTAGATTAGACTAATTATTAACTCATCGGTCCAGGAAAATACATTCCTTATGTCTTTCTTTTTCTTTTCTTGTCTTCTTCTTTTTTTTTCTTTTTTTTTTTATTTATTTTTATTTATTTTTATTTTTATTTTATTTGACCCGGCAATTCAAAGCAAAGTTAAAGCTTTCAGCTACTACTAAAGATGTGATCATTTTGTAACCACGCCGAGAGATGAGCCGACGACCCGGCCACCGACCTGGTTGGTTTGAAAGCGGAACAGGCGGACCAGGTTAGAGCGAGCGCAGGCCGTATGGGGCTTCAAGGCCCAATTGCATGATATTTGTATTTTAATACAACTATTTACAGCTGCTATGTTTAAAAATATAGTTTGAGTTTTCACAGGAAGTACCTTGCTTGACAAGAAAGAGATTTTGTTTCCACCAACCTACTGAGCTGAATATTGCCCACTAAGAGAACCAATTGCAAGCTTTCACCCCCAGCTACAACCGGAAGGCTTTGTATTTTTGTACCAGATATAGGCGATTGAAAAATTAAAAGCGAAACATTGGAATTGGCATTTGTGAAGGGATAAGTGAGATGTGAGATCATCCTTGTTGTCTAAGCAGCCTAATCAAATTCAAATTCCGCGGCCCAAACAAAAAGTTTAGAAACTTGACTCGGAATACGACTACAACAACAACGACGGGCTTAATAACAAAACGAAACATAGGTGGCTGATTGTTTATGGTCATTTGCTTTGAAGCTCTCAAAGCAAACATGATCTGAGTTCTAACGGCTCATACCTCGCAGTGTTACTTTAACCGAATAGGCAATTGGTTTCCAAACAGCATACAACCTTTCGACGCTTGTTATTGCCAAGTGCAGGAACGTGCAACCGATAAGGAGAAACGGAAGAGATTTACTAGCTTGGTAAAGATGAACCAATTTGCAAGGGTCTTTAGTGTGATGCAGCAGTAAGCGCCATGCTACGTAGACAGGTTGAACAACTAGGCCAGTTAGAAAATCAGAGGCCGCCAGGCTACACAGGAACACGTTGATCGGACGGTGAAGTGAAGGAGACCGGATTATGGTGACTATAACAACCAGGTTAGCTATCACTGCGAACATTGCGGATGGAACATTAATGAGGATTATTGAAGTGTCACTGATGTAAACAGAATGGTCGTTGACGGCATCCAGAATCCAAGAGGGAAGACATGGTTTAGAGCTGTCTGATCTGTTTAAGACTGTGCTGTTAGCTGTATTGTTTAATCCTCCTTTTTCATCAATAAGCATGTTTCTTCAGTTTTTTTATTTGGAAATAAATATGCTGTCTTATGATAGTGCAAAATAAAATTCCACAGACTTGCAACCTGAAAAAACGGGGAATTTTGTTTCAGAGATAAGTTCATTATTTAATGGAGAAACAGGTAGTCGTTATGATGCAAGATTTGAGTGACTCAGTCTTACTGTGAGTGACACGGCAAGCAAGTGAATTTATAATTAGTTTGTTCTTTCGGGATTTTGTTGCTTTATACCTTATCATCGATCCAGTATCTTCTTCGCTCACTACAATAAACATATTCTCTGCACCGAAAACTGCAAGCGGAATGTTTGTTTTAACGCAGGAGAACTGAATTGAACAGTGGTTATTCAATTATCGACCGTGACGACGTGGGACTAGTTTCCTTTTTGCTCCATGATTTTAACTGAAAGATCCAACGGATTTAAAAGGATTGGACGTTTCTTTGAACAAAATTCAGCTACAAGCAGCAAATGTCTTATTAGTAAATTATTAGTGAATTTTCAATCAGAAAGAATAAACAACTGATTAATTCAGCATTTAATTTCACGGTACCAGTACCACCAACTAACATTACATTTCAGTGGATCAATATTTTACTGATTGTGGTGACAAAAACTTAACAGAATACTTTTAGGTTTCCTCTCCTGGGCTTTTTTTAAAATGATAAACACTTTAAGTGAACAAGAAATTGGTGTAAATTAACATATTAATAGGGTAGGCAGTTGAGTGTTCGTTAGTAAAAACCTAGGCGTCCATGTCAGCAAAACGTGTTCGTTGAACTAAATCACGTTAAACAACCTAGCTATTTCCTAAACTGAATGTTCCTGCCTAAATATATTAGTTATTAAATTCCTAAACGGAATCTCTTCGGACAGCTCGCTTTCTTTTTTTTGCTATCCTCCTCCTTTCGATTTGCCGAACCGGAGTTAAGTTTTCCTTAATAAGTAATTTCAGCCAGTTATGTTATAAAAATTAATCAAAAGAAATTAAGCAAAGACCTACCTGTGAACGTAATTACTTTGTTTTGTCATTAATCACTGAAGTATATTTCCAAAACATGTGTAAGTTTACCTTCACACTATAACGTTTTGAACACAATAACCTGCCTGTTGTTGGTCCACATAATAATTAATATTCTAAAGTGATATTTGAAGTGCTAGGAAAAGAAAATTATTCCGTAATTATGCTTCGCCCAAGCTTGACCATAGATTATATTGGCTTTACCTTAGTAAGCCTCTCGTTAGTTTTCAGTTTCTCAGACACCGTATGAGCCAATCGAAATATTAATTCTATACTGGAGAGCATAATTGTTTTCGGGAAAACTAAGTCATATAAATATAAGTCGATGTTACAGCCTCTATTTTTACAATCTGATTGCAGAAAATTGCTGTGGGTATACATTTGGAAACACTGCGCGTCGGCGTCGATTTTTTAAATTTTAATCCTGTTTCAAAAATATAGCTTTATAGGCCAGGAATGCCCGAGTGTCACGTTTTTGCCATTTTTGCCGTTCCGGCTCGGAAGTTACTGTATTGTTTGGGAACCTAAAATTAATTATGCGTGTCTCATTTATTTCTGATCACACAGACAGCTGAATATCACGGTCACTATCCAATCAAATGTGTAGAACAAACACAGCTGACTGATTCCGTTATTTCGTGATGAGGGTGGCAGATATGTTACACTTGTGACAGTTTACTTAACAAAAACAATAGCTTATAGACTCTGCCGCGGTTTAGCGTCCGAGGCTTTTAAGTATTTTTTTATTATTATAACCTGCTCCCGTCGTTCTGATCGCGCCGCACTCCACCGTCCGAACACCTGGAACAGACTATTATTATTATTATTATTATTACTATTATTATTATTATTATTATTATTATTATTAAACAGGAACTGGGATAGCCCTGACTTAATGCAATTTTGATTTATTTTTTTATTTTTATTTTTTGGATTTTGCTTTGTTTTGTTTTTGTTGTTTGTTTGTTTTAATAATTCAGTCTCAAGCAGCATTTGTAAATTGCCTATACGTAGTGAGATTTACAATTGTACAGTCAAAAACACAAATAAAGTTTCCCTGATTATTATTTTTATTATATAGTGGCAGTTTAGTTGACAAATTGATCGAAAAGGAATAAAAACGTGGTGTAATACTTCCTATTCACAACTGCACATCTCCTATATCATGTCTTGTTAGACCTTCAAATTTTCAATTCAAACCTATTCTCGGTATACCCTGTTTAGGAGGTAGACTCGTAGGAATTATATACGCTGTTTAGGACCGAGAGGACGAAAGGCATACCCTGTCCAGCGGCACATCCCCGTATAGCACCCCCACTCCCCCCCCCCCCCCCCCCCCAGGGACAACTATCATACCGTACCCATGCCCAATGGCCAATCGTGAAAACCGCGTGAATGTTCCACTGAACACTGCGCCAAAAAAGTCAAAAACAACGTTAATTTTCGTCCGCTGACATCAGCCGACCAGGTTAACTCCTGACAGAAGCATATATAGAGGATATTACACGGTGGCGCGAAGATATGAATTTTATTTTCGAGTGGTAAAACAATATGCAGCTCGTTCGTAAAATATTGTTTTTGCCACCAGGAAATAAAATTCATATCTTCAAGCCGCCGTATAATGTTCTTTTTATTATATAGACAAAAAGACATCGATAAAGTAATAGAGGGAAATGACCGAAATTACGTCATCGATAAACTCACGAGTGAGATTATTGAAAATAAACCACTCGGGTCCCGGATGTAGTTTTTATGAATTTTACGAGTGGTATATTTTCCAGTAAAACACTCGTGTCTATATAATAAATGGGGTTATATGCTTCTCCTGAGAATACTATAAGATATCATTCTTGACGCAGTCAGAAAACATATCCCACTAAACTTCTTAATCATTTCATTAATTACAAAACGTCACCTTACATGGCAGATTAACCTTGAGATAGTTTGAGTTGAAGTTGATAATATGGAGACACCTGATTCAGTCTTTCCGCCTATATATTATGCATATCACTCCAAATTTCATTAAAATTTTAACGAATTCTACGCGCTTTCAGCTTTAAAACAAGGTATAATTACAATTTCCATGAACTGGATAAAAACGGTGGTCTCCAAGCTCGCTTTTGAGAGTACGAAAAATGTGCCTATTTGAGCAGCTTTTGGTCAGAAGGCCGTCGTAGATGGAGTGAAACAATTGGCGTATTTTGAGGCATTGTTCTTAGCAGCTCCGCCCCGCGCCAATCAAGGGAGAAAAAAACCCCGGTCCCTCGGGGAAAAGCGGAAATTAATTAACACGTTCTAAGGCCAAATGCGATATTCTAAAATGGCCAATTTCTGGTAACTGTCTGGTAAAAAATAGCCATTTCAGCAGTGTTTTTTCCACATTTGATGTAGTAGGCTTTAAAAATGGTATTATCTAGAATGAAAATTCAAAATGTTACCATGCACAGTACTGGTTCGGTATTATATATTCCTTTTTTAATGCAGATCGTGGCGGTTTCCAGTCGTTTTTGGCAAGATGTTTTGCAATTTGTCTTTTTTTTTTTTTTTTTTTCACGCAGTACCGAGATTAAGCAATGATCCAGGACGATGGAAAATTTTACCGTCATTGTCACACAAACGCTGAAAACGTAAATTAAGACTCTCCAAAGACATTTTTCAAACAGGTTGTAAGCAAAAGAGGATAAAGCTTTATCCCCTCCTGGCTGTAAATGACTACCATGATAAATTATTATCAGCTCTAACGAGCCAGTTCAGAAATAAAACGTGAGTCGTGTTTTTTTAATAATAGTCTTGGTGGCGTACAGTTCAGTAATCATCATCGCCAATGTCGCGCGGATTTTAAAAGCCGTTTTCACGCCGTTTGCTTTAGAGTCTGGTCGCTTTTCCCTGTAGACTTGAATTATTAAAATGTGACCAACAATGTGTTAAAATGGAAGAAATCAGCTGTTTCACATATACCGATTCCGTGACTGTGTTAACTTAATATCATGACTTATCAAGCTACAGATAAGAAATTCAGTATACCCTTCTCGGATTAAGCCTCCACTGTGTCTACATTTCTGTTCGTGTTAAAACGGTTTCAAAACAGGTGGAGAGGAAATGCAACTCAAACAATAAAATATTCGCCAGAGTCAGTACTTATCAAATGATATGAAATTTTGTGTGAAATTTCAAACTGCTATAAATAGCAGTAAAAATTAAAACGAAACACAGAAAAGCTAGTAGGGCGGCAGACGGTGTTAAACTGAAAAACGGAACGTTAAGTTTCTGACAGCGGGTTTCTACTGTACGTCGCTTGTGATCGTTACGTCCAAAAAACAGCCTCTGACCTCTGACAAAACATTTTGATGAGAAGCAGCAAACCGATGTCCCTATGCATTGCAACCTCTATCTAGAAAACGTAATAAGAACAAAACTCCGACCGTTCATAAGTTTTTTTCTCTGTGCGGTATTTGTCGATAAAACAAAATCGAATTTGCGCTGTACATCTGCTTGCAGTCCGCCTTTTCTCTTAAAATCCGTCTAGTCCTTATCTCAGCCAGCGCGATTGCAAATCACGACGTTGTTATTACAAGAAGGGATTGCTTAGGTTTCGCGTACAGTAACTTTGCATCGAGCCATGAAGTCGCAACCATTTCTTTACATCATCGGCACTGCATATAGTCGGCTGACCGCCTCAAATAAAACGCTTGCCATCTTCGGTCTTTTTTAGTGCAAATACCACTTTGCTTCTTTGCCGTATGCCATCTGACGTCGAGATTTTCCTCTTTCACTCCTAAATTTCATTACCCTGGGTACCAGAGGTTTTTCCACGCGTGCGTCGGGGAGCTTCGTTTCGTCGGCCGAAGGCCGAAGACACGAGCGGCGAAGCGGGTCACTTTTTTAAGACTTGTCCGAAACCGGAAACCACGCCTGAAAGTCTGGCACCCAGGGTAAAATTTCATATTTCTCGAACAGAATTTGACCAATGTGGCTTCCCAAAAAAGATCTGTACAGGTCTCTGACTGAATAGGAAGCCACACGCTACCCTCAGGGCCGCCTTGATTCCATCGCTCTAATACTTTTCTTTCTAAAGTTTGAATGTCGCGGACCTTTCTCTTTGAACAAATAACACAGGGCACTTTCAAGTGCACAATGATAACCATGAGTCAATAGACAGCAATAAACATATTATGTTTTTTTCCGCCTACTGTGTGTGCAAGATAATATAATCGCAATGTCAGAAAACTGGTAAAGTGTTTTTTTAAAATATTACGGTTAATTTGTTC
Source organism: Porites divaricata (assembly GCA_038088405.1). Classification (NCBI taxonomy): domain Eukaryota; kingdom Metazoa; phylum Cnidaria; class Anthozoa; order Scleractinia; family Poritidae; genus Porites; species Porites divaricata. Next base: position 1,418,165 of record JBBMOI010000019.1, on the reverse strand, counting down.
ATGTTCATTTGCGTGATCCTCGTCATCACGAACATCCGATCAGCTGGCTTAATTCTTCTTCAAGTCGTCTTCCAAGCCTTTTAATTCCAATATTCTTTTTTTATTTTTCTTTTGTTTCTTTTATGCCCTCCACGATTTTTGAACCGTAAACACGTTTTTATAATTGCGTGATTTTGTTTAACTGCCACACTGAGAGTTAAAAAATGTTTTTAAGCCGCATGACGAACAGCAAGCCCTTAGATAAGGCTTCTCCGGTCAGGATCTGAAATGCCGACCGGTTGCGCAATACAAAACAATCAGGAGTCGTTAACGGAACCAGCGAGACCGCGCTTCGGGTACTGGATCTCCCTCGCAGCCGTTTTTTTGGATGTCACGCAACGCTCCCCCAAAAGAACGGCCGTGGATTAACAAGCGATTTCCACGTACTTGTCTTGAAATAAATCTATATTCTAGGTGTACGATTTCTCTTCGTTGCTTGTTTGTGATCGCGATGCTCATTGTCAGTTCATTAATTTATGGATGCAGTGAATACATTAACCGTACAGTGAGTGCACACGCTATTACTTCAACAAACTCGGCTTGTGCAGTCGAAAATAACGAGACGTCTACCGAAGATAAGACTCAAAGGAAGGGTATAGCTTAAATAAAAGCAATAAAAATAACAGACATCTTTTAATTTTTCGTAACACTACACCAGCTAAGCATCATTGTCAAACATAAACATAAATAAGCTTTATCGATTGATTCAAAATATTTCCCCAATTCTGATTGGCTAAAAGTACACGCATAATTCACCATAACCAGTTACTGATGACCAAATTTGGAAGAATTTTGTGTTTAACGAGGAAATGACGTCAAAAATGCAGCCTTCTACAGGTTAATGAACCATTAACCGAGAAGTCCTGGAGACGAGGTTGAGTTGTTTTGGCTGTGAAAACAAAATGGCGGACACTTCACTCGTTTCAAGAGTAAGAACTACAGCTGGAACTAGGTGAAGTAATGGCTAAAACATAGCAAAAACAGCAAAAAGACAACTCGGAGGACGACATATGCATCTGCTATTCGGAGAATATTTGCGGAGCTGGACAAACCTAAACGTACACTATCGAAGACAAGCTTAACATCGATGGATCGATGGAGGTAAACATGTTTTAGCTATGTTTTTAAAGTAGGAATTATTTTGAATGAATAATAAAACAATTATTGAATTCGGCTTTCGTATCTTATGAAGAATTATGGAAATCTCGGAAGGTGTTATCAGCCTCGGCCTACGGCCTGGACGGATAACACCCTCCTCGATCTCCATAATTCTTCATAAGATACTCAGCCTCATTCATTAATTGTTAATTATTGAGAATGGCATAATTATACGTGTACAAAAACGCCCACTCCTTCACTACAATGGCTCCTAAAAGAACTACTAAATGTCTTCAAAGCTTTTATACGCCGGTTTAGGTACGGCATGCCATTCCATGACATTTGCTAGCTTGTAAAATTTTGAAGTTCGCCACATGCGTTTGCGACCGGAAGCCACCATGAGAAACCAACTTTACCTAAAATAATTTAATGAAACAAAAAGTTTTAATACTAGAAACCATTGAAATTAAACATTTATCATAACTTCAAGAGCTAATTTTTGTATTTGGAACCAATCAGCAAAACATCTAGATTCTGGATGTTCAAGTATAAGCGGGGTTGCAATTGGCTTGGCGCTGTCAAAGGGATGACGCTCTGGTCCGTCCAGAGGCTTTTCGCGAGGGTCACTTTTTAAGACTTAACCGAAACCGGAAACCGCGCATGAAAAACCTCTGGCACCCAGCCAGTAATGTCAACTCAGAATCCACGGTGAAAGAAGAGAGGAGATTTTAACCGCCTCAGACTCCCCTTACGAGAAGTAGCAGAGTCAGCGTTCGCCCTTCAGGATTCGCAGACTTCGTTTAATAGACGACTTATGAACTGAACTAAAAAATACATTAACTTTAGTTATTTGTTGAGTTTTCGTTTTCAGACGTATAGGAATAGGTCATCTTGTTGGGAAAAGACGTTTAATTGCTAATTCTAAAGACTGGAAAGTTTCTAAAGCAACTATTTGATTCAACTGAGTTAGATCGCTTAATACTGTAATAAAAGGGGAGATGTTACATGAAGTAGTTAATGGGTTCTTGACCCGTAAGTCATTGCAGTGGAATTAAGCCTAATATAAAGAATGGTTTCGTTTCATTCAAGTTGCTGGTTATTTCTTAGTCTATTTCTCAATTAAAAGCTGAACATCAAGAAACATTTCCCATATCTGGGTAGTGACATGTTCTCGGTATTTGTATTTCTGCACTCCTTTCTTGGACGTCATTTACCCTGCTAGCAGAGGCTTTTCCCTTGTGTTTCTCAGCGTTGTACTGCCATTCTCTTCGCGGTTTTGGCTGCTCGCGTTTTGTTTTGGTTGTTTCTGTGCCGAGAAAAAGACCTCTGCAGACAGCCGTTTGGGATTCCTGTTGAGCATGCGCGAGATGAAAATGCGGTTACCATGGAATTTCTGTGTCACGTGTCGGTAATACGATGCCGCCGCCGGAGTTTGCCCATGTATTCATGAGTCAATTTTCCCACGGGAATGACTCGCACTCGCCATGTTGATATAGCGGGCTCACTTTTGCACAGCAAACTAGTACATAAAAGATGCGCGAGTTGATAAAACCGGTTCCACAACCGGTTTAGTCATGTGATTACCTCCTAGATCTTGGAGGTATCTAATGCGCATGCTCAACAGGAATCCCAAACGGCTGTCTGCAGAGGTCTTTTCCCCGGCACAGAAACAACCAAAACAAAACGCGAGCAGTCAAAACCGCGAAGAGAATGGCAGTACAACGCTGAGAAACACAAGGGAAAAGCCTCTGCTAGCAGGGTAGACGTCATTTCGCGGGGAAACCAGTTTCTGTTTTCTCAGGCCACTGTTCTCACTGCATAATTAATTAGCTGATGGCATTAATTTTGTATAACCCGTGTACAATCTCATGCTCACGCATGCGTGTTGCTGTTGTAATGCCTTGCGATCCTCCACTATAAATTTGGCCGTGTCACCTAAAACGTGGTCATTTGATATTAATGATCGTGATCCGGGACCACGGTCAATTTTCGCGACGCACGCCGGTTGGCAACTTCAGTATTAATCCTCGTTGCATGCCTGTTGCCTCCGCAGTCGCGGACTTTCCCCGTTACTTAATTAATATTATGCGATGAGGTCATGAGTATGCAGTGAGGATATCAGTTACTGTGTTATTTCAATACACAGGGAGGGATTCCACACAATCTGTTTGTGTTACCGATTGTTATTTTATAGTTAATGTATTGGATTTACGGTTTGCTTCATCAAGAGCGATATATCGATAAATATGTATATAAATCAATGCTAAACAAGACACTTTTAAAGTGTTAATTCGAGGTTGCTTAGAGATTAGATAAGAAATGAGGAGGAGATAAATTCTTAAGGAGCCAGCGCAGTGTGCAGTAGGCAAAGGTTACACAGTAATAACTGACTGCCTATGGATGCGATAGAATAGTCAGACTAGAATTAAACTGGAAAAAGATTATAGTTCAATCGCTACAGTTTATAAATAAAAAGATGAAATATCCAATGATGTGACATTGACATTGATCCATAAGCCATTACATTAAGCAAACGGTAAATCTATAAAATTGCGTGGGTTCCCTGTGTTTAAGATTTCTCATTCGCCCTGGGCCAAAAAATTTATTCCACATATTTAAAAATAAGTAGAAAAATGAGATTTACGTTCGATCGGAAACAATCTAAGGCATCGTTTATTTTAAACGTTCTATTTCTATTCCATTTTTTAAACAAATTTTATGCTATATGCACTTTAGCTTATCGCTATTAATTATTCCGCGCTCATTTTTTCTACACTCGGTTGCGGAAGTTCCGTTTGTCATTTCTCAAGAAACTTATGAGTAAAATCCACTTTTATAAGCAATTTAAAAGGAAAAGAAACAAAAAAATATGATTATTAGCGAACGATGTTTTTTAGCAACAATGATTGTCGGAGGAAAACTAATTAGTATTACCTTGACAGGAAATTTGAACGTGTTTCATTTCGTTGCCACTTAAAACCAGAGAATCAGACTAATCTTCCGCCTTTTGCGAGTATATGATAAGTAGTTACAGGCTTAATGAGACAGGTATAAGGTTACGATACAAAGGGATAGGTTTTTGACGAAGAAAATAAAGGAGTAGAAAATTTTAGCAGTTACTTATTTATTTTTTTAACTGACAGCCTCAACGATAGCATGAAGAATTTGATGAGCTATAATATTTCCCGGCGTCCACTCCTTGTAAATAGGGAGCTTAAGCAACTACGACGACGACCACAACGACGACTTCAAAAAACAATAGGTTTAATGATCAAAACAACAGCTCAGCACGTGTATCACGCTTTTTAGTACATTTCTTTGACGTCCTCTGCACGACTACGACGTGAAAACTCCTAATTTGCCGTTTTGTGGAGAACGTGGACATGCCACGACGAATTTTGCTTCCTCTTTTTGAACTTCAATAAAATCCTTAAGAATTCAACTCCAGGAAAGGTCGCCTGCATTTGACATATTGAGAGGGTCCAAATAGACGCGATTAAGTTTGAAAGAACGCAAATTCATTTTTTTAGCGACGTTTTCGCTGCCGTCGTCGTCGTCCTTGCTTAAGGTCCCTGGTACCCCCAAGCTAGTCTTGTAGTCTTGCTAGGCTAAATTTCTAACGTATGATGAGGTAAATGAGGAGTGAAAATCCGTCAGTTTGACAGAATAGAGAAGAGTCAGCTTTTTGGGATAAAATGTTAAATAGGTAATTATTTGATTTTAGTTTTGGATCGTGCGGCCAGTAAGTTCCACCTGGCGACTAAGGAAAGGCAGCGTTTATAAACCCGTTGTCTCTCTTGAGATTTGTTCCCAGAAATATAAGAAAAGTGGTTTTAAAGCGGCAAACTCTAATTCTGGGGAAAAAGCACAGCGTTAACAGATCTAGAATACTAAAAATAGAGTTTAGAGTAAAGCAAGCAAAAAAAAAAAACAATTGAAAACAATTATTTCCATCCGTCTTCCGGGCGACGTTGCTGCCTGTGTCAAATCGTTGACATCGAAACTCACAGTCCACTCCCCGATAACTAGAACTGGGAGTTCGACTTTTCGAGAGTTCAGAGCAATTGACCGAAATTAAGGAGATAAGGAAGTGGGATAGTGGGGAAGGAATGCAAGTTTGATGCCCACTTCATCTGAAGGACAGCAAGAGGTATGATATTAATATTATTAAAAAAGGGATTTGAAGCAACATATATAGCTTGAATAATATCAATTGGGGCTGGACACTGTATTTAGACTGGGCTGACGAACAAGTAAAGACGAAGAATCCGCACAGCTGTTTTGAAATAAATTAGATGTTTCCTGACTGTACAAAATGATTTTTTTCCTTTCTTTCTTTACCGTTTTTTTTTTTTTTTTTCGACTTGTCGCGCACTTAAACACAGTTCTAGTTATCGAGGATAAAATTATATAAAAATATGATACGAAAGGAAGCAAAAATTACTTCGAGAGGATTTTGGTTCGAGTTAGCGAGGGTTGGAGTTATCGAGAGTCGACTTTATTGCGACGTACTATTATTCCTCAAATGAATTTTTTTACGATTAGCTAGTGGTAGAATTAAAGAATTCTCAAAACCGGCATGGATTATGAGTGAAAGACTGGCTTAACGATAAAAAGGTGAACACTGAGAGGGAAAAGCAACACATCTCGGCACAAAAACGAGACTTCGAGACTCACACGCCATAGGCCAAAAAAGAAAATGAGTGAGCGAAGCAAAGTCGGAGGCTATATATTCTTTAATATTTGTGGAAAAGCATTCCTAATGTTTAAGTGCTTGATGACTATTTTTGTGCAACCAGTAAACCAGTACCAAAAAACCGAAGTGGTTTGCGATTTCTTCTCCCCCCACTTTCTGTACCACGGTTGGCTTGTAAATTTTATTGTGTCTTTTATTAAAGTATTAATTAACCGCATGGCCTCAAACCCGTTAGATAGGAATACCGAATTCGCTACCCGCAAATCGCGGTTTTAAAATAGCGTCCTTAAATGTAAACAGGCTAATAAAACATATTGATGATCTCAGAATTTTTCTTGCTGATAATCCAGTCGATGTTCTTGCAATTAATGAATCCAAACTTGACGATTCTATCAAAAATTGCGAGCTCTACATCCCTGGTTACGAAATTACTCGTAGAGACAAAAACAGGAATGGTGGCGGTGTATGCTTTTACGTTAAAACTTCTGCCGTCTTCTAAAATGTCAGCCGTCAGCCACATCGCGCTGTCAAATTTACAAGTATGACGTATGATTTGAAAGGATGTAGAATAAATTAACACGATGGCGGCAAAAAGAAGGATTGTCGTTGTGGACAACTCCCCAACCATCTTCTGAATCTTCATTTACTTCGCTATACCCTCGTTACAGTCAGATACGTCACTTAATTGATCTTAAGTGCACAAAACACAAAGCAATGAAACCTATCTATGAACCAAAATCATTTTTAAAAAATTCGCGTAATATAGTACACTTTTAAAATAATGCTATTAATTGATGCCATCTGTCAATTTTACAAACTGAAGTTTCAGTTCTTCAGAGCAATGTGAGATACGGAATAATTAAGTATAAAAGTATAATGCCCCCACCAATTGATCTTTTGATTCCTTTGATGGGGATTTGCGCATCTGTGATCTCAGGCAAATATAAAAATGTTTAAACATTAGTGCGCAAATTAAACTTGAAAATAAACCTCTCAAAACACATAGTAAAAACCGATCACTTCGTAAGAAAATCTGAAACCCATCACAGAGCACGATAGCGGGTTACAACAAGTCACCACGGGTCCGAGGTCTCTCTTTTCCTTCTTCTTACAGGGACAGTACTTTCCTTAGTATCTTTGCTGTCCCCAACAATGCTGTTTTCTGGACAACTTCCAACCTCACGTTCACGCTGATTCGCTTCATGTACTCCTTAAAGTTGACTGATACGGCTCCAAGAGCCCCAATAACAACAGGCACTACAATGACTTTTCGAATGCGCCAGACTTTTGCAATTTCATCTTTCAATAGTTGGTATTTCTCTAACTTCTCAAGTTCAGGCTTATCTTTCACCCTGTCATCATCTAGGATGGCAACATCAATTATGACAACTTCTCTCTCCTTCTTATCAATAAAGACAATATCTGTCTGGTCTTCTTATTATCATTATTTTATCATTATTGTTATTATTATTGATTTTTTATTATTATCATCTTGATCAAGTTTCATTGACGTTTATTACGGTTCATTTCAACAATAGAATTCCAGTCATTTTCATGCCGAATTAAGGGTTGTCACCTTATATTTACCAGATCAAAAGTTACGTTTTTACGAACCAAAGCAACAAGAGTAGCTCGAGGATATAATAATATAAAATAAAATAAATTATAATCTAAAAATATATAACGTGCAAGTATATCTAGTATATACATTATAAATATAATCAAATGCATACGTGGGAATTGATTCCATATTAAAATTTCAAGTCAAGGTACAACCAATTAGTCTTAATTCTCCGACAGCCAATGATATCAGCTGCTCAAAAACCCCTTGTTTCGTACCCTTATTTCGAGGTTAATAGGTAGTACGTATTTCCTTAAGTATCCTGGGAAATGACAGACGGAGAGAAATTGATTCTAAGAAAAATTGTGCTTTTTAAAAAAATAAAGTGTTACATATAAATTAGGCTAATCCAACCTTCTTCTTTTAAGGTGAACTGAACGCCGAGCTTTACTGAGTTTCTATTAAATCTGGTGTAGACCTGGAAATAACCGACTTTCCCCTCACTAGAAATCGCAAGGTAAATCGGCTATGTATGGTAATGTATATATGGGAGTTACTAGAAATAGGATGCTGTGTAGAAATCTGTTTTTGAAATTGCTTGGGCACGATACTACCGAAGTGTTAGTTAGGTTGGTTGGTATCAGCGAGCTAAAAACGTTGTTGCCTGACTTCTTGGGGCCAGTTGACTGTCGACCATGAGAGGTAAAAGGTACTTTGAGCTCCTTTACGGTATATTGATGAAGTTTGTGAAATGATTTAAAAATCAACGCTGGTTGATGTAATGAATTACAAGACTTCAATCAAGTGTCTTTCACTTAGTCGAAATTAAGTGTCTTTTTTCTTATTACAAGACTGAGAGTTCCAATTTCATTTGCCAAAAAAATATATTACACCTAAGTTTTCCAGGGCAAATATGATGCAAAGAGGAGCAAAGTAGGAGGAAATCAGGGGCAAGGATGATGAATGCCGCATTTGCAGCCAATGTCATGTAAATTAGGCGAAAATTATGCTCAAATGGGCATGCTATATCTATTATTTGCATAGGAAAATCCCATAGTAAATTAGTTCTTCCAACTCCTTCACTAGCTTTGGCTCTTGATTATTCCAGTTCTGGGAGCAGTTCTGAAACCAAACTTATTAACGTCATCCACATCATAATCATCACCATCATCATTATTGTCATCATCACCATTATCCTCATTATTATCGTCAGTTACGAGGTGTTCGCATTAACAAGATCTTAATTCAAAATAAGAAAATGACTAAACGATTTTAACGTTTACATCGAAAGAATATAGTCGTAATAACGAAGTGGTCGTATAAACGGAGTAGTCGTAAGGTGGAGTTCCACGTTATTATCCTAAAAAAAGTTATCTTGCTTTTATAGCTAGCTAGATTGTGGATTTTTTGCTTGCAGAACCTCATGAAGAAGCATCTGACTTCAAGAAAACTGAAACATGCTAAGCAATAAAACTAGAGGTTTAAACAATACAGCTAACAGCACAGCCTTAAACAATGACAGTTCTGAATTATGCCTCCCCTCTTGGATTCTTAACGCCGTCAACGTCCAGTCTGTGTACATCAGTGACACTGTGTTAACGGTCGTCTGCATCCCATTCGCCATATTTGCCGTGATCGCTAACTTGGCTGTTTTAGTCGCCATAATCCGCTCTCCTTCACTTCACCGTCCAGTTAACGTGTTGCTGTGTAGCCTGGCTGCCTCTGATTTTCTAACCGGCCTAGCTCTTCAACCTGTGTACATAGCATGGCGCTTTCTTCTGCATCATTTTCAAGACACTTGCAAATTGGTTCATCTTTACCAAGCCAGTAAATCTGTTCCGTTCATGCTTGTCGGTTGCACCTTCGTGAACTTGTCAATAATGAGTGTCGAAAGATTGTATGCTGTTTCAAAGCCCCTTGCCTATTCAGCCATAGTAACACTGCAAGGTATGAAGAACTATAGAAAACCCTTACCTTTGCAAATGGCAATTGTTTTAGATTCCTATTCTTAAAATGATTTGTTTAGTCAAAGACAAATGGAAAATGATTTTAGGTGGCCTAAATTTCAGACGATTACTTCGAGTCGTTTTCTCCTCTCAGCAACGTCTGAATCGACAGGCGGTTAATGCCGCCCAGTGACGTCACTGTCCGAAAACCGAGTAGTGATTGATGATTGTCCAAACGTTTGCAAATTATAATTATGAGAAATTATAGGGGCATTGTCGTTTGATATTCAGCGGCTTGCATGCCTGGCATCAGTACTAATAGTCCTTGCGTGGAGTTAAAAAATGTCGACAATCTTTATCGTAAACAGCAAAATTGCCCTTGTCCTCGAAACTATGAATTGTTAAATTGAGCTACGAATGAAGAATTATTGCGGAGAGTCGGTAGGTTTTTAATTTAGAGCCGCTTTGTGGTTTCTTGCCAGTGATTTTGCGTGTGCGAAGTTCGTCCGGGTCTGAGATTTAAGTTATAATTCGGCTTTCCGGCTGTCATTTCCACCTTCAAGTAAATGATTCTGTTAGCTTTCTTTCTTTCTTCCTTGTTTTGTTTCTTCTTCGTTATTATTAAGGACCAAATAGCTTCTTTTCAATTAAAGCCAAATCGCCGTTGTGTTTTTGAACTAAGTGTTCCATGTTTTCTTTAGAGTATGAGGCCTTCTCTAGGCTTTTAAGTAGTTATTAAAGTAGGGGGGAGGGTAGAAAAGCCTGACGCTCACGCTTATGAGGTGGTAAAAGCTATTTTAATCATAAATTGATTAAACCGTTTTTTTAGAAAAATCACTTCTCTCTCCTTTGACACAAGTAAAAGGCTTGTTCGTACTTTTCACCTTACGCGTAAAATTTTGCACTTAAGAGCATTTGTTGCTTTTTCATTTTCTGTGCTTCCTAGGTCACGTGACAGAAAGTATGAACTCCAAATACGGTACTTATCGTTACGACAATCAAGACAAGGATGCTTGATCAAAACAGTCCCTTTATAATGCCGCGCAGCCAGCTAAGCCAGTAACCCATGTCTTTACTCACATGAGTCTTTATTAATTACTGACAATAATTGTATTTCAGGAATGGTAAAGATAGTCGTTGGCGCATGGGTGATCTGGTTCATCTACATAATCCTTCTGGAAACTGCGGTGCCTGAGGTGCTTTATCAAGCGCTGGAAGGTGTCACGATGATTTCAATGATGATTATACCAATCGGCGGGCACGTCTTGACTTTCCAGGCAATCCGCTCCAACAACAAAAAGATTTTAAATGCCACCCACAACTCTCAACAAGCGATCCTCTTTAAAAGAGAGAAAAAGGCTTTTACAGATATGGCATTGTACACGGTAGCGACCCTCCTGTCCATTCTTCCTGTTCTTTTACTCCTGAATGTGGAAACGAGCATTGTTTCAGGACACATTCTGTTCCCTTGGGCATCAGTCTTCTCCCAGTTGATATCCAGTCTTAACCCTGTTGTTCAGATTAAAAAAAATACCGCTTTGAGGCAGGCTTTGAAGTTGGCAATGTGAAACCAAGTTTTTTTTGTTCAGTCGTTTGTTTGTTTGTGTTTTTGCGTGGAACGATTAATTTTGCCCGTTAATTTCTCTGACTTGCCGCCGACCGGTTTGAAAGTGCAATTTAATGCAAAATTCAAGTGCAAAATTCAATTGTTTGTTTGAATTATTTATGTTTTTTAAATAACAGGTTGCTATTAAACTTTCCGTTATAAGACAGGCATTGTGAGATTCATCTATTATTTGCACAAAGTTACCTGTTTTGGGTCAAAAATGAAGATCCCCCTGGTTGCTAGCCTGCGTCGTACACACTCTGAACCTTCTGTTCATAGCGTCTACCTGTGATCAATACCATACGCGATACGTGGGCGGCGGCTGCAACGCAAGATACAGGCTCCTGGTTACTGCAAATAGGACGTTTAGCGTGGCTCACACTGTCCACACAGGCGTGCTTGAGCTTCTTCAAAAACCCAATGTAAGGTGGATACATACTGATTCTGAACTAATGCACTAGCGTAAATGTGCTGCAGGTAGGCAACGTGGTGCGGGAACTGGTCTTTAAGGTATTCCTGGAGGCTAAAGTGACTATATCCGATCGCCATCATTTTTTCTCAGTTCAAAGACGATGGCAATAGGGATTTGCATGCAAAATCTAAGGTCGAGATAACAAAAATTAAACGAGATATGAGCGAGAGATTTTTCTTTTCCCAGGCTGTTTTCGCGCGAAAAAGAAGACACCTTACTGCGTCCAAAACATGTTTATCTGCCGATCAGTTATCTGGCGAACAGTTTTCACACCAAGGTTTTGGCTCCAATTGTGTTCTAAAGAATCGACCATAAGTAAGGGCATGGTCAGGCTACGAAATTCATTCCGAAAACCACACCTTTTAAAGAAAATTTATTCGGGACTCTCTAGGTGTGTCAGGATACAAACCTCTGGCCGGCAAAGCTGTAATTAGAACAAGTGGAATAAGACCAACACTTGATGAGTTATCAACAGACATATACCTGGGAGAAGTGTTTATTGTTTACATATTCTACTAATACGCTTTTAATCTTAAGCACCTGGGTTCTTCAAAGGGGCAAAAAGCAAACTGACAACAGCATAATGGAAAATATGGTGGAAATTTGCATTTTCGCTGCCTGAACAAAAAGAAACTTGTTTCGAATAGAAGTCTTTTGTGCGGCTGGCTGACCAAACATGAAGAAAAAAGTCACTCACTCCGTTTATTGCCCCTATAATTATATAATTTATGCATTGAGAAAAAATTAGAGATTCTTTTAATCTTAATCACACTTTGCAAGTACTGTTGAGTGACTTTTAAAAATACATATTTTCATGTGTTTTAATAATTTTTCCATCTACAACCTGAGGCGGTGCATATTCTTTTAATGCCGATGAAGTCTTTTCTAAAAGCCGGGTTACGTTTTTGTTTTAATTTACTCATTCGTCGAAGAGAAATTTCTATCCGTTACTTTAAAGAAGGGGAAGTATTCCCATACATGTATAATGCAGCTTGCGTTTGTCTTGGCTGTAAATCGCTCTGGCTGATTGGTCAAGACCAGTATCCGCTGACCAGTGTCACATTGCTGTATCGCGGACTCAGGAGTGTAGGGTAGGCCGTAGGGTAGTTAATAGTTTCAACAGTACCTACTAATTTAATTAAACGTAGGAAATAGTAGCTACAGACTACAGTTGAGATGACCTAGTGCATAGAGCTACCTAAAGGTACCTTGGCCTAATTCATCAGTTTCGTCACTTCTTGACTCTCCCTAAAATTAACCCTGCCGTAAAGGCTTTTATTCTTGGGCCATCGTAGTTTAACGAGGAATAAAACACAAACAGCGGTGATAAACATATCAAACTTACGCATTTTAATAACTTGACGTTTCGTATGCTACGCAACATACATTTTCAAAAGTGAAATAAAGACCGTTACAATATTAGGAAACCTATATATGAAATGTAAATAAGGGGTCTGGAAACGAGATTAAGAAATATCTGTTTCTTAACAGTAAAACAATAAAAGCTTAAGCTAATTAGTAAAGTATCAGCTTCTCATTGCTGACGTTTACATTAAGGGCCGGCTTAAGTTCTTGGATAAGCAAAGTTTCTTTTATTTTACAATGATAATCTGTTTTACCAGAAGCTAGAATATCAAAATGATCCCACTTGATGTTGTGACCTGGCTCTTATATGGTCAGCAATGGCTGATGTGGGGTCATTCTTTGCTTATCCAAGAACTTAAGCCGGCCCTTAATGTAAACGTCAGCAGTGAGAAGCTGATACTTTACTAATTAGCTTAAGCTTTTATTAATCTCGTTTCCAGACCCCTTATTTACATTTCATATATAGTTTTCATAATATTGTAACGGTCTTTATTCCACTTTTGAAAATGTATGTTGCGTAGCATACGAAACGTCAAGTTATTAAAATGCGTAAGTTTGATATGTTTATCACCGCTGTTTGTGTTTTATTCCTCGTTAACCCTGCCGCTTGTTGGACACCAGTGAACAGTCATTATCTGACTCAGACTACCCAACTCCCTGGGCTTCCGCGCATAAAATTCTTTATTTTACTGCTCCTTTGGTTCATCCAGCTCCTGTGGTTGAAGATTCTACTCATGTAGTTAGACGTTTATACCCAACAAGGACAACTCGAGGTCCTCCAAGCTACAATCATGAGCTAAAGTGGCTCTTTCATTGATTTTTAGTGTTTTATCCTCGGACTTACAAGAGAGGCGGGGGTGGGTGAGGGGGAGAGGGTGGTGCCACTCTCCCTTAAGGTTTTTCTGCGTTTATTCCTACAGGATAAATCATCGGCACCTGAAGTTTTCAGCAACTGTTCGTTCATCCCTCGTGCACATTTTGAGACAAGTTCAGCGATGATCAGCTGCTATGGTTACGAGATATGACGTCATAAGTAGCAGGTTGTCAAGCCATTTTTGGGTTAAAATACATGTTTTTTAAACTTTTTTCAACAATTAAAGTAAATCTTGTGACTAAAATCATGCAAAGTGCTTATTTATGTGTTATTTTTCATGTAAAGCTCAAAAAATTACCATTTCTCGCGGTTTTAGCCTGATTTCTAACTCTTGGTAAAATCCAAGATGGCGGCCAAGATGACGACCATTGTTGGTGACGTCACACGCCTCCAGCAGCCTCACCACCTGTAAAATATACCTGACATCTTGTTAAGAAGTTCAAAGGCTTTCCACTAAAGGTAAAATCGTTTCGAAACACTGCAACATATCAAAACCTCCGGGGTGGGGTTCTCTCCACCCCACCCCTTCCCCTCCTTGTACCACGGTGGGGATATGAATTTAAGATGCTTTTCACACTGCACGAAAAAATGGATTTACAACAACTGCAAAATCAATGCAACTAGTATGAAGTAAATACCACATTTGATCAAATTTGTTTATATTTGCTCCGAGGCAAGTTCCATTGTTGGATAATACTTACATTCCAAAGCAAATGAGAAGAAAAACTGCACAATACACATTTGCATCAGATTTAACCACAGGCCGCACAGACGTAGTGTGTGTCAATAACATGGACAAAATGGATGAGTCGTCGAATCTCCCATGAACTATAAAATAGTCCTGTTAAAGTGCCATTTGGTCGAGTTGTGCAATCGTAGGTACTTTCCCCTAAAGAAGAATTAAAGGCTGGCTACAAAAAAAAAACCATCATCTCCATGCGCTTCCACGCCAAGCGCCATGAATTTGAAAATGATGCACCTGTCACTGGAAACCCCCACCCCGGGAAGATATGAGGCATGGCTGCGGTTTTTTAGGGGCTTTGCCCTGTTAATTGGCCCGAGGGGATGGGGAATTAACCCTTTTTAGTATATTGAGTTCCTTGTAGGGGTGGGAGATTAGCTCATTTTAGTTCTTTTCTTTGCCATAGGGGAGGGGTGGGAGAAACAATGTTTCTATCGACGGTGGTGTGAGAGGAGTCTGGAGCAAGAGAATGGTTGCCAGGCTCAAGGCCGAGCAAAGAAACGAGCTCAAGATGGACGGACAACAAAAGGGTTATGTCCAGATAATTTGCTAAAATATTTGCTTCAAAAGGAGAGCCCATCTGTGTTAATACGTCATTTTTTATTACATTTGCATTGATTTATGTCCAGTGGTTAAGTCATCTTTTATATAGTTCAGCTTTTGTCCTACCACACCAGACCAGAAAACCAAGCGAACGACCTTGAGAAAGTCTAAAATTATCTCAGTTAGTCACTTTTCCAGGTAACTAACGATGGGGCTCAGATGAGCAGAGCTTGCCCCCTGGGTGGGGGAGTTTATCCTCATTTGGTTGGGGTTTTGACAGAAAAAGTGTCCCTTAACGTGGTTAATGCCCCATATCTCTCCGGGGTGGGGGGTTTCCATTGACAAGTGCATAATCGACGATTCCGCTCCAAATTGCCAAACGTGCGCTCCGACTTCTTGCTCGCTGGCTTCACAAAACCCATCGCAACTGCACGACAATCGCTCGCTCATCAACTTACTTGCCCTTTACACTTCGCGATGTTATGTTACTCTTATAAACAGTCTATTACTATTACATGGAGGATGTATCTACTTGGCGTAAGAGTAACATGAAAGAATAACCTGAATATTCACGCTTAGCGTCCGCATCCGTGCGACAATACAGCACATGTTATGGGAGGGGTGGTGCTATTGCTTTTAGGTCAATCAACACTGAGGGAGGGTCCGCTGTGTTAGTTTTGACCAGAAAACAAAAGGCGATCCCACGACCGTCCCTAAACAGTTTGAAGTTCGATATATTCTAACGTTCGCTGTCAAATTGTTAGACCAGCCGCTTGCATAAGTTCTTGACTCTACTGGACCTATTTGCTTGGTTTAATTAAATGAACGGTTCTTTCCAGAACTACGTCTTACTCCACAGTATGTTGTCCAAAGGACGAGGATTTTCCGCCTAGGAAAAAGGCAAAATCCGGCCTCGGCTATGCAGCTGAATGGAGATATGGTAAGGAAAGTTTTATGTGAGTGATATCTTATTCACTATTATTTCTAAAGCTCAGGTGCATCCAACGACGATTTCCCCCTAAAGGCATTGTAACACTTTTAAAATTAAGGCTGTCCAGAGTACTTTAGATCTCTAAAAATGCATTCTAAGCGGCGTTAATACATAGATAAGATTTATTGTTTGCTCATACTAAATATAAAATCTTTAGTGCTAGGCGGTAAAGGCAAGGAGAACTGACAACAATACAATCAGCAATAAAAATGTTGAAACATTGTACTCATGACAAATAGGGTAACTTCAGAGAACATGAGAATCCACACCCCTCCCTTTCCCCTCCATTCAAAGTTGGGGTGTTTGTTGTTTTCTAAAGGTAGCTCGAAGGAGGGGATGGGGGAGGAAAAGCTATTTATTTTTAGATGCATTTTACAGCTTTAAGAAGGTTTGGCTTTTCCATTGCTCTCCCCCACAGTTTCCAATCAGAAAAATATAGCTTAACTTCGGATGGAAAGTGTGAAAAATTCAGCGTTCTTCTACAACTCAGTTTCCATATTGTAGTGGATATGAGGCAAGGCGAGTCCAACATTTTCCAGTTTCAACTTGAAAAGCTTTTTTTTAAATTTATTTTTTATGAAAATCCGACCAATTTCGGTAAACCTGTGGAAACCGGTGTGGATCCGTACCTGTCCAATTGTCCTCTGTGGTGAATCTCCAACAACTATCCAACGTCCGGTTAAATATGTTGGCATGTGATTGTGGAAGTAGAACTTTTTTATTTTATGGACTTTCTTAGGTGAAAGTCGAAAAGCTGGAAAACAACTGTTTGAGACTCTAATGACGGCAATAAAACTGGGATGGGATTCGCACTCATGCTTTTGTAGGTTTCTCATTTCAGTCGATGTTAGGGGGTGTTTACATGAGAAAACTCGCACCGGCGCGAGTTTCATACCGGGATGACTTTTTGATTTCGTATACCGTTTACATGATGGCTGGATCATTTTGCATCTCGTTATTTGAAGGTACACTTCATGTTGATAAAATGCACGCATGATTCAAAATCGCAAACATTACGCATGCGCTACCCGTTCCAGTCTACCCTCAGACCGATTTCATACCGAAACGGGTGGTAGTTTGGTGTTTACATTATACCGTTGCGAGATTTCGTACCGGAGTGAAATTCTCGCCCCGATACAAGAACCGGGGTGAACTCACGCCGGGGTGACTCGCGCCGGTATGACATTTTGTGGTGGTATCATGTAAACAAATATAGAGCCATGAGAGGGAACCGGAGTGAACTCGCTCCGGGGGGCAAAAGTCGCCCCGGTGTCATGTAAACACCCCCTTCGATAGGATTTCGTGATGTGTTGACACTAAATACAGGGGCAACCAACGACTGTTTTCTGTAAAATATCTGTTCGGATAAGCAAATATTGCCTAAAATTTTCTATTACTAGAGGACGGAAAAAAATTTCTACCTTTGGCTAATAAATTCCCTACGATTTTCTGAAGTTTAATTTTTCACATTTCACTCCCCAGGTTTGGCTATTTTCATAGTAAAAAGGAAACCTAAAATTTTCGGATTCAGAAATCCGATTAAGAGAGGAATTAAGAAAATTCACACTTACGTAAAACGTGAAATTGCATTTTCCGGAAAATCTAAATAATTTTCTCCGAAGGCGCGCCAATACGCTCAATAGAATAGTTCGTCAATAATCTCTTATCGCTTAGTTCCTTTATTTCTACTGATAGGTAAATAGTAGTGTGACAGTTTTTCCATTTAGAAATATTTACTTTTGTTCAAGTTGTCAGTTGGCTTAAGTGTGCTGGGAAATGACATTTGGAAAAAACATTGAGTCACAGCTGGGATGAGACTGTGGTTTGATTAAATTGTAATAATTTAGGCTTAAAATTAAACCAAGGTCTTCTCGGTGTAGATGAGCTGAAGCATCTTTCCTTTTCACTTAAATCCGGTGTCTCGATATCAGTAGCCAACGTTCACCCAAGAAATCTCAGGGTAAATCTTCTTACTGCGGTAATTTTTTTACATGTCTTGTTAGTTTATCTCGCTGGTGTCACAGAAACATTGTCGGCCGGGGGAATCTTCCTGGAGCACATTTAATATCTTTTAGTTAGTGTAAGTTAGTCACAAAGTTAATTAGTTAGTTTTTCCA
This sequence comes from Porites divaricata, assembly GCA_038088405.1. Classification (NCBI taxonomy): domain Eukaryota; kingdom Metazoa; phylum Cnidaria; class Anthozoa; order Scleractinia; family Poritidae; genus Porites; species Porites divaricata. The sequence continues at coordinate 1,400,115 of JBBMOI010000019.1, read as the reverse complement.
CCAGCTAAACAGAATCGTAAATCAATTACAATCAAAAGTAGTAAATGCAGTAAATTAAAACGTTCAGTGACAAACATGAAATTGACATTTATGACCACCCATGACAGCTGTAATCACTTCCAATCCCATTTCTTATAACTGGATTATCATCAACTGAAAACTTAAGTTAAGCAAAATTTCGCCAGTTCAAGTACGAAGGTTTTTGTGACGATCGCGAGACCGAACTGATTGGAAATCGCAGGGTTAGGTCCTTTAATAAGATGACGTTTTTTCTCTGATTTTTTTTTACCAAAATGAGAATAACTTTGATATCTATCAAATTCGTAAAAAAACCGAGAAATTTCGGTTATGACGTCACTCTACGTCCGTCTAGTCCATCTACGCAGCAAATGTGAAATGCTATTTAAAAACGACAATTTGCTGTTGACGTTTCTGTTTTATTGCTCCGTTTCTGATTGAATTTAATTCCCCTGGTAATTATTCATTACTAACTTGCACTCATCAATTGGCCTCAGCGATCAATAGATTCTAATTTGCAAAATTAATATTATTGAATGATCTTCGCCAGTTATAACGCCAATTGTGGCAGCTGACTGGACCGAATAATTTGGAAAAAGTTGTAACAATTTGTATCAGTAGTAAAAGAAACCATGGATTTAATATCAATAACATTTCTCCTTAAATAGATTAGAGGAAAGAAAGCCTCCATAATTACAAAATAGGTCATTGGTGAGAATATTAACTTCTGGTCGTAACAATTTTTCCAAAAACTGGTTGCTTAATAAAAAGGATTTTCCTTTTTATTATTCCATAATAATATTTTTATAAGTTACATTTTTTAAGTCAAAGAAACTAGAAGTTCCCGACAAATTGTTGGAAGATTATTTTTGAAGTACCCAACGTGGTAACTACAGCACTTTCGTCCTTCCTTTTCTCTCGGCCCTACTGACTGCCCCTGGGTCTCCGAGGATGCGAGAGATCATGATCAACTTTCGATAAACACGAAACAGTTCGCTTTTGAAAAATTTTCCTTGCACGAACTGAAAGAGTATATTAAGATATTGTAACCTGCAAATTTTCAGCCATATATCAAGTAGCTATTGCAACCCCCGCTGAAAATTGGAAGGATTTGTATGAAAAAAGCAACTCTTGTCATCCAGTCACTCTTCAATAGTTTTCCGTACAAATCCTTGTAAGTTCTGAAATTTTAAAACCGTCGTTAATTCGTTCCCTTACGCATAATTAAGGGCTCAAATTGCCTGTTATGAATTAAAAGGAGATTTGAGCCCCGTAATTCTTTAGGAAACATTTGACGACAGTTTGGAAATTTCGAAATTTGCAAAGATTTGTATGGAAAACCATTCAAGCATGACTGGCAATAGTTGTTTTTCTCATACAAATCCTTCTAATTTTAGGCGGCCTTTGCAATCGCTGCCTTTGGTATATAAGGCTTAAAATTTACAGGTTACTTAATCTTAATATGCTCTTTCAGCTCATGCTAACAAAATTTTTCAAAAGCGAAGTGTTTTTGTCTTTACTTAAAGTCGATCACTTGATCCGACTAATGCGAAAAGGCCCATTATCATTAGACAGCTAGACGACAAGTCTGACATGTCACAATTAGGTTCTGCCGAATATTTCAGAGTATCAACCAATCCCTTTGGGCTTGGTTAAAAGACATGTGACCTCAATGTGATGTACACCTGAGTCTGCGATACGGTAATATGATACTGGTCAGCTGTCAATTGACAACAATTAACTTTGGATGACAAAGATGAAAGCTAAAGTCGGCCAGAGCGAATTAGAACCCGGACAATAAAATAAATCACAGAAACTTCTCTTCAACGAGTAAGGGAAAGCAAAAGGAACATCTTCAAGCACTAATACAAATTAAACTTCCTTACATTATTAAAAGAATATGCACCTGTCCTCCCCAGGTCTTAGATGGAAAAATGCTTGAAACCCCTGAAAATATATTTTACCTGAATATTTCTCAATGTATAAACTATAATTATGATAGGCGTTATCATTTTAGGCAGCCACGCCTCACGAATTAGACTTCTAATCGAAACAAGTTTCTTTATAGTTATCTGGCAGTGAAAATTCAAATTTACACCAAATTTCCCATTCTGTTGTTGTCAATTTACTTTTTGACCCTTTGAATAACGTAGTGATTAAAATTAAGAACATATTTCTCTGTTATGATTATGGTAACTCGAATCATTGACTCCTGATGAAGAGAATCATGATATTGACGTTCTTCCAATTGGAATGCGGAGTTTAAAGCCAGGTTCGGCTGTTATTAAAACTGTTTTTCAAAATTAGACTCTTTTTTGTCCAAATACTAACAGATTATTCTCTCCTTCGAAGCTCACACAGTCGACTAGAGGCAAATCTATTTACCACATCATACGAAACGTTTTTTCAAAGAAACACTACAAGAATAGCTTTGGAGGTATAACATTGGATTACAATTAGAATGGGAATAAACTAAAGTTCACTAAACAAAGACTTTTGTCAAGGCTTCCGGTTAAACTAATGTTGACTACTGAATATGTATTTTGGTAAAACTTTCGGCTCAAGGCATTTCTTTCTTTTTTGTGTGTGTGCCGTAATTCTTTACCTTTTTAATCACTCAACAGAGATTCGCGATAGGCTAATCAACTGAAGTTAAGTCGTAATGAAGTGAAACGTGTTCCTCTCAAGGTACAAGTTCAAAGGAATAAGTCGTCCATAATCTCTTTTAGTTCGTTTATTTCTACAGATGGATTAATACGTAATGTGACAGCTTTTCCATGAGATTAACTTAGTATTTGTTAAAAGTGGTCAGTTGGCTTAAGTGTGCTGGGAAATGACATTTGGTAAAAAAAACTTGAAAAACTTAAGTCACAGCTAATTAATTATAAACTGCTTTTTTTTCTTGCTGTAGAAAAGTTTCCTGAACGGAAAAGAAAGTTACAATTTGAAATCATTTCTAGAGAAAGCTATAATGATACGTATGAGATCTTAAAAACAGCATTAAGGTAACGTTAGTATATAGTTACGGAGAAACCAGAAGGTAAATGCACGAATACAGAGGAAGGCACTTACGTAAAAGGACTTAAGAGCGTCGGTCCGGAAAAATAGAGCAAAATCTTTTGTTAATTTCGTGGCAGGAGATGAGAAATCATTTCTTTGTTTTTTTTTTGTTTTTTTTTTATTTTTTTTGTCCATAGAGTTAATGAAGGATTATTTTTTGGTCTCTGCTAATTGAGTTGATAGTTTAAGACACTATCTCGCACTACTATTTTCTTGAAGATTCTTGAGGTGAATCCAGACATATGAAAGTTAATACAGGACCGTCAGCCTTACATTTCGTTTGAGATATCAGAGAATTAACCGTCAAAACAAGTCGTTTGCCCGCCATTTTTTCATTTGTTTGTTTTGTTGTGTGTGTTTTCTTTTTGTTTTGTTTTCTTGCAAGCGACCATTTAATAACCCTTGAGAAATTGCACCCCAGGATGGCAGGGTTGTAAGATTGCATGAACCGCGGGTTGTTTTTCATCCCACCTGGGCGGGTTATCTCGTTCATCTACCTGGGGTCAACCACCTCCATGTAAACTGGCCCTTAATAGCTATTCATTTAGCTGTTTTTTGTTGACATTTTTTATTTGCGGGCGACGATATATAGCAATTTGTTATGATTACAAACAATCATAAACGACAAACAATACAGTAACTTTCGAGTGAATGCTCGTTCCATTATTAATGACATTTTGACAAAAATGTGACACGCGGACACTCGTCTGATTCGTCACAACTAGCGATCATTTCTGAAACCGAGGGTTGAAAATAAAAGCACAAACGCAAATTTTTCCAAGCCCACGTCAGTTTTCTAAAAGATCGGCAATCAGGCATAACACACTGACAAAAATGAGGTTCATTTATCCCAAGTTTCCTCGAATGCTTTCCATGATGTATAATTAACATTTCAATGCTTCATTTCCTTAAGTGCCTGCTTTAGTTTTTGAGAAACTGAAAACAAACGAGAGGCAGAAAGGTAAGCCAATATAATTTATAGCAATTTTTTTAAAAGTATAATCAGGGCATAATTTGTTTCTCCTAGTTCAAATATCACTCAAATAATGTGAGTTACTAGTAAGTCATTATGCCCAAACCTTTGTACTCTGAAGTTCATCTCACAGCTTGGGGGTTTACTTGTGATTAAAACGAAAGTAATTACAGGTACGTTTGAAAATAACTTTCTTTCAAGTTCTCTTGCTTTATTTAAATAGCAAAACTTGAATTGCTCAAATTAAAGTATTAGAATAAGTTAAGTCCAGTTCCGCAAATCGAGAGAAGGAAGCTAGCTAAAAAAGGCAATAGCAGCTGTATGACATGTTTCCATTTCATTTAATAACAATATTTAAGCAGGGACACCCAGTTTAGCAGACAGCTAGGTTTAGAACGTGATAAGTTCAACGGAGAGGTTTTGCTTTCCATATGAATTCAAAACCGAAGTTGCCCGCCCGGAAACTGAAACGAAATCGGCTTTCGAAAGAATATTCAACTTTTTAGAAATATTTACATTAACGTTCTTATTCGATTCAAGCGTTTATAGTTTTGAAGAGCCGAAAACAGGAAACGTAAAAATGTAATTTATTATTATCCACAGAAATGTAACGTGATTTCGTGGTGGTAAAAGTAGCAGCGTTTATTCACGACAGGTACTTAAAAAATGATGATCATAACAAAAAAGTGAAAGTTGTTTAATGTTGTTTATTTTTCCTTCAATTGATAATTCGCTGTTTGTATCCTGTAGTTACGAATTTACTATTTGTAGCCGAATTTTGATCAAAGAATTGGTTAATTTCAAAAAGTTCATTAGCACCATCTAATATTAATGAGGCCAAATGCAAAAACCGAAAATGTCCCGATATTGTTAAACCAGTAGCGACTGCCCTGTTCCTGATTGAATCATTTTTTTGTTGTTCCTACGTTAAAACAAACATTCCACTCGCCTCTGGGGTGAGTCATTAAATTGACCGAAGAGGGAAATAGAATGAGAAGGTACAAAGTAACAAAAGCCTGAAAAACAAAATGCTTCTAATTATTCACTGAGAGGGTGTTAAACACAGTGGGAGTCAAATCTTGCATCAAAACAACTACTTAATATATATCCATCATCAAATAATGATGGTTAACCCTCGGACGTACACGCATACCTCCACCGTGGAAAAATGGGGGAGGGGGTTGTTGGAACATACTGTGTTGCAGTAGTTCTCAAAAATATTTAACCTTCAGCAGAAAGCCTTTGAACTTCTCGAAAAGATGAGGTTGATTATTAGTCACCAAACATGGCCGCCACCTTGGATTCTACCAAGAAATAGAAATCGGGTAAAAACAGAGAGAATTCTTGGTAATTTGTTTGACGTGTAAAATAAGACTATAAATAAGATTTTTTGCTTCATTCTAACCACAAGCTTTACTTTAATCGTTGAAATAAGTTGAAAAAAACTGCATTTTCACTCAAATATTGCTTGACCACCTTCTACTTATGACGTCATATCTCGTAACCATAGTAACTGATCATCACTAAACTTGTCTCAAAATGTGTGCAAGGGATAAACCAACAGCTACTGAACACGTCAGGTGCTGATGTTTGATCGTCTAGGAAGAAACTCAGAAAAACCTTACTGGTGAGTGGGATCCACCCCTTCCCCCCTCCCTGTACGTCCGAGGATTTATATAACAGAAACAAATTCCTCTTACGTTTTAGGTAGCGAAATAAAGGTTTATACAACACAGATAACAGCTTACTCTACACGCACAAAAAATAAAAACCACTCCGCGCGAGGCCTTCGGACTTTCTTTGCGAGGAAATGAATAAAAACTGCTTAAATCTGTATAACTGAATACAAGGCGTCAAGCGAGTCCTATATTCCTATAAAACCCCTGATAAATTCCTATAAAATCCTATTTTCTCACACCTGTCCTATAATGTCCTATATATTGAGCAAATTCTTATATTTTAGTATATTTTAAGCCTTTTTCATGAAAATTCAAGAAATATTTCAAAATTTAAATAATTGTTCAATATTGGTAGATAACAATACACAACCTGGAAACTTTGATGTCGCAAGGATGTGTTTGCTGCACCTCAAAATACAAAATGTTTTTTTAAAATTTGCGCCTAGTCTTCAATGTTAGGAACACTACTACTATACTGACAACAACCTAACAGCAGTGGTGATGAAGTTAACAATGAGGGCTGTAATTTATGGATGCTTTCCTGATCATAATGGTGACTTTTGTTCACATTGGCTTTTATATATTTGGCCTAGTTTCTGTAATTCCTGTATTTCTAAGTGTTATTGTCAGTACTTCCATTTCGTATAATTTTTTATTCACGGAAGTGGCCGTACTAGTACTAAGTGTTGGACTCGAACTTGTTGATATTGTCAACCATTGTTGAATTAAAGTTAAATTATTAATCTTCTATGTCGAGGAGTCACTGAGATGATGTTATGATCCTTGGAAAAAACAGTGCTATTTTAACTTTCTGAAGTAAATTATGGACTTCTATAAGTCTGAAAGATATTTTTGAAAACGAAAACGAACCTTGTTTCTTTTGTTGGCCCTATAATCTTGGTAACATATTAAATAATAGAGTACACTGAAAATTAAAAAGATCTGTTTCAGCCCCAAAGTGTCAATTCCGCCCTGCAGGCCAAAGTCTGATTTAGCCCTTCCTGGAGCCATTTGAGCACAATTTAAGCCAAAAAAGCTCAAACAAAAGGATATTCCAGCCCACGCTTGGGCCCATTTCAGCCCTTGGGACCAAATCAGCCCTTGTTAATTGAACTGTATTGGCCCTGATTAAAGGGAGCCAAATTAGACTCAAAAATAGGAATGTATTTTACTCACCGAAACGGCCGCATTTTTAGTGCTAAAACAGATCTTTCTGATTTACAGTGTATATTATGTTATCTAGAGAGATTAATTATAAAATAAAGAACCTTGCGTTGGACCTGTAAGTTACTACTGGTCCTACTATATTTTTGCAGTTTTGGTGGCGGGTTTTGTCTTATATTTTCAGGTCGCTTAGTCCTATATTCCTATATTTTTGCACCCCTAAAGTGCTTGACATCCTGTGAATAATAAACATAATTATCTCTAATCCAAATTTTCTCTTGTTTTATAGGTAGCAGAACTGTAGAATTTTATCGTGCAAGACCACAAGAAAAAAAAAAGACATCTGACTTCCAGCCAAAAACGAAAAGAACATGTTAATTAATGAGACTGTAGGTTCAAACAATACAGTTAATAATACAGTCTTGAACCACGACAGTTCTGAACTATGCCTCCCCTCCTGGATTCTTAACGCCATCAACGTCCAGTCTGTATACATCAGTGACATTGTGATAACGGTCGTCAACATCCCATTCGCCATATTTGCCGTGGTGGCCAACCTTGCTCTTATAGTCGCCATAATTCGGTCTCCTTCACTTCACCGTCCAGTTAACGTGTTGCTGTGTAGCCTGGCTGCCTCTGATTTTCTAACCGGCCTAGTTGTTCAACCTGTGTTCATAGCATGGCGCTTTCTGCTGCATCACATTAAAGACCCTTGCAAATTGGTTCATCTTTACCAAGCCAGTAAATCTCTTCCTGCCCTGCTTGTCGGTTGCACCTTCGTGAACTTGGCAATAATGAGCGTCGAGAGATTGTATGCTGTTTCGAAGCCTCTTTCATATTCAGTCAAAGTAACACTGCGAGGTATGAAAAATTGTAGCAGACCCCTGCAGAAATAGCATTTGTTTTTGGCCCGGGGGGTAATCCTGGCAATTCTCGCTAGGGGTGTGCCGCTCCGTTGTTCAAATCCTGGCCCGATTTCAGACCAAAACATGTAATTTTCCAAGCCTGTTTTCAGACTAGACCTCTAAAGTTCATACCCGTTTTCAGATCTGGCCTTTAGGCAGAAATTATGTTATCATTACTTAGATTAGAGAGCAAACAAAAAAATGCTTTAAAAACATTTCGAATTCGCATATTTCTCCTTCTTTCTTACTCATTTCGAATTGAAACGATACATACGTTCATTCACTCCATAGTTCCCTCGAAGACCATACCCGTTTCCAGACGAAAATGGGCAAAGTGTAAACTTCTTTTCAGAACAAAACGACGCAAAACCCTACCCGATGGGGGGAGGTGGGTTAGGCTCCAAAGCCTTCCCGCTCTGAGGTAGTAATTGAAGCTAAGTATCAGGCCTCCCATAACAGTTACTTTGAAGGGAGTGGAACAAAGAAATCATGGGACTGGATCTCCTTTATTACTTACTGACGTACATACAGGGATCATTCGTACTACTGGCATCTTAAGCGAAACAGAAAAATTGTACACAAAAAAACATTTGCTGCTCTTTCAATTTCTGTGCCTGAAGCCGGTGACAGAAGCAGAACGTCATTACATATCGCTGGAACACCGGGACAATATTTTCTAATTTGAAGACTAATAAAAAAAATCCCTTTCTGATTCTGTTAATAAGCAAATTTGGCCCGTGACCCATTCTTAAACTAAGGGGATTCTTAACGTTATACCAAACTTGTGTTTCAGGAATGGTGAAGATAGTTGTTAGTGCATGGGTGATCTGGTTCATCAACATAATCCTTATGGAAACCATAGTACCTGAGGGGATCTATCAACCGCTGGAAAATCTCACGATGATTTCACTGATGGTCATAGTCACTGGCGGGCACGTTTTGACCTTCCAGGCAATCCGAAACAACAACAGAAAGATCTTTAATGCCACCCACAATTCCCAACAAGCGATCCTCTTTAAAAGAGAGAAAAAGGCTTTTACAGACATGACATTGTACACAGTGGCGACGTTACTGTCCATTCTTCCTGTTTTAGTGCTCCTAAATAATGTGGAAAATAGCATTGTTTCAGGACACATTCTGTTCCCTTGGGTTCAAATCTTCTCCCAGCAAATATCCAGTCTAAACCCAGTAATTCAGATTCAAAGAAATGCCGCTTTGAGGCAGGCACTAAAGATGATCCTGTAAATGGTAAAGGCTTTATCTGCAGACCATCCGGACTCAGGATTGTCATTAAAGGCCCGGCCGGTAGCCGGGCGAAACGGTTCGCAGGCTGTGGGACTAGTTTGTGTCGACTGCCGGGTCAAAAATGTCTCCCCTATGTCATGACATAATTAAAAAATGCTGTAAAGCAGAAAAAAAATCATTGGCTTTTTTGTCGTTTAAAATTTTGGATTTTCGTGTACATAAAAGTTGTTGACAGATTACTCCCCTCTTACGAAACTGAAAAAATTCCAGTCCATCTGTCGCGGAGGTTTGAGTAATTGTGTTAAACGGTGTAGTATTATGGGCTGTGGGTGGGACAAATCGGTGTTTTAGCATAAAGTCATCTTTTCAGATCACGTGGAGTCTGCGCACTGTACTCGATGGGAAATTAAAACACAAACAAACGAACAAAACAAAACAAAAAGAAAAACAGGCGACGGGCAAAATGGTAAATCAAAAATAGCCAAATGAAAAGAGCTGTTGTTAGCCGTTTCCATGGACCCATCAAACACGGAGATCCTCTTTTGTAAAATTTGGCCATTTACTTAGTATTAATACGATAAATTTGCGAGAATTCCCGCCAGAAAGTGACCCAGGTACAAAATGCTTTTAGCAATCGTTATTTCCAAAGAAGAGTCTTTTATATTCTATTTAGTTGTCTCACTATTGCTGCTGTTAATTTACTGTGCAAAGTACCACCAAAACTGAAATTAAGAATCCACTGCGCTCATAGGCAAGAAAATCACAATACTTTCAAGCACTTGCAAAGATTTTAATTAGACCAGCTGTCGTTCGTTCCTTTTAACACTGATTTGGGGACGTGACAGCTAATAAAATATACCAGTCGTCCTAACTATCTCACAATGGCCCCTTTTCGGGAGATAGAGGAGAACAGCACCTACCAATTTGCTACACAAAATTCTTTATCGTTATATTGAGTTTTTGACAAACTTCATATCAGCAGGCTAAAAGAAGTGAATCCTAAATACAGCCTCCACATGATATTCCAAGACCTCTTAAGAATTTGATTGTGAAGTCTGTGAAGTACGTTGTTCGAATTTCTTTCGTTTGAGTTTATTGTCTGTTTTATGCGCATAATAGTATCACCACTAAAAAATATGTGCGCCACACAGGGACTGTCATATTATAACTTTGGTATGAAGCGAAATTCGTACGTCTAATCCAGATTGGACAGCTCTTTTTCGTTTTCGACTGAACTTTTTATCATTTGTTTTTTTCCAGCTGTGCGCTTACTATCAGAGCGCGTTGAGGAGGAAACCGTATCGCTTCTTTCTTTTTCATTTTCCCCCAATAACACCTGATACTCAGGCTAAATACTTGCAAATGGCGCTGGGGAGTAAAACGGTTTTCTCTGCTTTTTCATGAGTGCCTGGCTTTGGAACGATATTCCTATTGAAGTGAGAATCGCCTCATCTGTTAGGTAAATTAAAAGAAGGCTTAAAACCTTTTTAATTAATTCTGAGGTTTAATAAGAATTTGAACTATCATTTATGATCTAGAATTTTAATTTGTAATTTTTTATTCAGTTTCTCTTTTCCTATTTCATATTGTAAGAACATAATCGAGAATTAGATGTAATGGATATGCAAGCGGTAAGGATTCTGCGGCCGTCCTAATCTCTGAGATCATTTTCTTTGAGCGCGGCTTCCTTTGAAAATGAAAGGAAAAGGCGTGATTGGATAATGTTATGCCCAGTTCAAACGTCGAACTTCTCATGTACTGAACTTATGCATATTTGGGTCAACCCAAATGATGTACGTTCGACGGTTGATTAGTCGGACTCAAATCATTTTCACCGTGGACAATGGTCACAACAATGCTTACCAGTCAAAATAATATTATTATTGTAACTTGTGCAATAAATTTGGCATTTGAAAAGACTGACGTTTGAAACGAACTCGCTCCATAGTCCAATTAGCGAGCTTCCCATCAGGGCCACTCGATCTTAATTAACTAATGGCTCGACTCAAATTACACATGAAAATTCATGGATCGCGCTCCAAAATACGCCTGCTTTGCAGGCTATGTCGGACTTTGCTGATTCAAACGTTTTCTTTCATGTACTTTTAAGAGTGAAGGGATTAGGATCAATACATGAACATTTCAACGTTAACTGGGCCTACATATTGATAACGTTCATGACTGAATAAATAAATGAATGAGCCAATAAAAAGTTTGTAACGGCACGACACAGCAAAAAGAGGTGCTATGAGCGTATGAAAAGTTTAAACCATGCGGACAAAACATACGAACTCAATTCCCTAAAAAACCGTTTTGATAACTGGCTTCAAAATAAGGCGTTTTGTTTTGAAAAAATTTTCCAATTGTATGAAGTGAAAATGAGCTGAAATCAATGATTCAGCTTCTGTAGCTTTCTGGAGCAGATTAAGTAACTCTGAATGTTGTGTGAAAACCTTGTGCAAATCAGGGAAAGGCAAGATCGAGCAAAGCCTGGTAAGGACTTCGATAATTTCATTTTATTCCAAATGTTGTAAGTTTTGGAACTTATAAGTACTAAACAGCTGATGCTTATGACAATCTGCGATTGCACAGAGCTGCGCAAATTAAATTTCAGATTTTGAAAGTGTCATTTTTTTAATTATCTCATTTTCAAAAAAACCAAAGACGTCTTCAGCTGTTTAGGACAAAGAATCATGATGGTTCACGCTTTTTCATTTTATACGCCTGCGCTTTGCAATAATCTTCTTCCTGATGTGAGAATTGTCCCATCTGCGCGGTGAGAATCATTAAAAAGCAGACTTGAAACGTTTTTAATTAGTGTTGAGGTTTACTACGTATTTTTTTTATTATTTAACATGCTGTTGAAATTTTCTTTCAGTTTTTCTATTTCTATTTCATATTAAAGAACACTGAGATTTTTGTGTAATGAATATACGAGTTGTGAGAATTCCGCAGCTGTTCTAATCTATGAAATCCTTTCTTTTGAGCGCGTTGAATCCTTCGAAAATTAAAGGGAAAAGGCTCCATTGGGTATTGATTATAAGATTCAAGAATAAGGAAATAAAGGAAAGAGATAAAAAGGTGGTAACGACACAAGAGGCGCTAAAAAGTTGCCGTGTGTGCCTTGCCACCCTGTTGAACTAGTTCATGCAGCATCTCAGAATTTAACGATACCTTTCAAGCAGAGACGTGTCTGAATAGCTTTTTGTTCTGTGCCAGGGAACTGCACCTGGACAAGATGTGAGCCTTACTTTCTGGGACTTTTCTCAACAACCTGCACCTCGCCTGGTTCCTCATACTTGTATTCTACCTGGCATATAACTGACTGAGTTGGTCAAAGAGTTGATCGTATACCGGCAAATACAATTGTGTGTGTTTGGGCAGGACGTCCACTCTGTCAGCCATCAGAAGCATCCACTAGCGTTCAACTTCTCATAATGTAAGGCTGGTTGTAACTAGGCTTCCCTGTTATCGTTGATTTCTCACTTCATCCTCTTCACTTGACAATTTCGCAACTCCGTCTTGACTGAGTGTACGCAGGTGCTCGAGATTAAGCGCGAAACCAAGCTCCTCCGGAACCGTGAAGAGTTTAACCGCTCCCTTAACCTTCGTGGCGTAATATTTCATATCTGCTGAACGCAGGTCCCTGCCTCTTTTCTCTAGCAGGTCGAATAACGCATTCGAGCCACACGGGTGCCTTTATCCGTTCTCAATAACAATCTTCCGAGCTTGCCTGTCGATCTGCTGGCCATTTACAATCGGCTACCATTGTTTCCACATTAGATAGCCAAGTATTGGTAAGACAAAATGACTTGACACGATTACACGATTGTGCAGATTGTGGTGCGACTAAGGACTTGTCTAAATAACTGACACCCACCGGAGGTACTCCTTGGCTACGCAATTCAAGACCAAATTATCCTCCTGTATCACATTTTCAAACATGCCCTAGGAGCTTGTACTGCTTCCCGTCCTCAAAACTAAGTATTCTGGCTGTCTCATCCAATATTATCACTGACCAGTTATGACTTACGTGCACTCTTCTTTACACATGCATCACTGCACTCTTCAATTCTTGGGGTTCCATTCGAGCCCTACTACACCCTCGAGTAGGGCGTGAGCATGATTCAATCCAAAAAGTGAATTTGGTAGGTTCACGCAAAATCCAGTCATTAGTTTATTTTTTTATTATTATTACTTTATCTTGCAGAGCCATATGAAGAATCATCTAACACCAAGAAAACAGAAACATGCTGATCAATAAAACCGGAGGTTTAAACAATACAGCTTACAACACAGTCTTGAACAAAAACAGTTCTGAATTATGCCTCCCCTCTTGGATTCTTAAGGCCGTCAACGTCCAGTCTGTGTACATCAGTGACACTGGTATCATAGTCGTTAACATTCCATTCGCCATATTTGCCGTGATCGCTAACCTGGTTGTTATAGTCACCATAATCCGGTCCCCTTCACTTCGCCGTCCAGTTAACGTGTTGCTGTGTAGCCTGGCTGCCTCTGATTGTCTAACCGGCCTTGTTCTTCAACCTGTGTACGTGGCATGGCGCTTTCTTCTGCATCATTCTCAAGACCCTTGCGAATTAGTTTATCTTTACCAAGCCAGTAAGTCTCTTCCACAAATGCTTCTCGGGTTTACCTTCCTAAACTTGGCAATAACAAGCGTCGAGAGATTGTATGCTGTTTCACGTCCTCTTGAGCATTCAGCCAAAGTAACATTACGAGGTATGAATAATAGTACTAGACACTCACCATTGCAAGTGGCATTTGCCTTTTCCTAAACTGATTTAGGGCTTCTAAGATTGAAATTAATTAACCCACTGTTTTTATCTTCTCGGCGTTGAAAAAAAAAGCAGATTACAGACACCCTGCTTTGAGCTACGGGTGAAATAATTGGAAGTAAAAAGATAGATATCATGCCTCTTTGCTTCAGTTTTTGCAGCTTCTAACTTCTGTGTTTAACTGCCGTGGTATTGCTGTGGAACAGCCTTTGCTTCGCGCCCGTAAAGATTGAATTCTTCTAGGCCTCTTTATTCAGTTGCGAACGAGCATTCCACAGTCTCAGCATTTATATATGCAGTATATTTCAATTATACTTTAAAAAAAAAAAAGAGGACAAAAATTTCCCTGTTAGTACATCGGCGCGACAGCTTGCATTGGCAGAGTAATATTGAATTCATATTAATCACTTGCTTAAAACAAAATCTGTTAATCAAACGAATAATATTACCGTTCTGTTTGGTTTAAAAAAAGTTCATTTTGAACTCTTATTTAAAAAAAAAACGGAAAAGTATCCAATTTACCTGGTTAATTGTATCAGACTGCTTTGATTTTGTTTAAGGGATCTTTACAAACGTGACCTCAGGAGGACATTTTTCAATTTAAGCACGATTGATGAGCATAATTAAGAAATATTCCACATGAAATCATAGGCAAAACCGTATTAGTTGCTACTTACCTTTTCATTTTTTTAGACGTCAGGTGACTAATTCTCTCCTCCATTACATAATCCCCCTTTTACGCAAGAACGTACATACAGAACAAGGCTAGTTCGTACATCCATTTTAAGCGAAAACTGAAGGTTTCCACCCAAATCTTACATTTTTGCTGCCTCGCAGGTCACGTGACGTCAGTATGGATGTCAAATATGTCCCGAATCGTTACGACCACCTTCCCAATTTTGAAGACTGGCTAAAAAAAATGTCTTTACAATGCTGCTCCGCAAATCAAGCTAATGGTTCATGCCTTAACTTAATTGAGTCTTAAAATAATACATATATGATATTTCAGGGATGGTGAAGATTGTCGTTGGTGCATGGGTGATCTGGTTCATCTACAGCCTTATGGAATTCATTGTACCTGCAAGGATTTATCAAGTGTTGGAAAGTATCGTGTTGATTTCAGCGGTGGCCATACAGATCGGCGGACACGTTTTGACATTCTGCGCAATCCGTTCTAATAACAAAAAGATCGTTAGTTCCACTCACAACTCTCAACAAATGATCCTCTTTAGAAGGGAGGAAAAGGCTTTTAAGAACATGACATTCTACACGGTGGCGACGCTATTCACTCTTATTCCTGTTGTAGTGGTTCTTCGTTTGGAACGTACCATCATTTCAGGAAACATTCTTCTACCTTGGGCTTTAACCTCCAGCCAGCTGATATCCAGTTTTAATCCTGCTATTCAGATTCAAAGAAATACCTCTTTAAGGGAGGCACTAAAGACGGCCTTCTGAGAGTAAGGGAGTTCACCATTTGTCAGAAATGGATGGCCAGGCCACGCAGTTCAATCATCATGAGAATCCCGCTAATAATTTGGATTATCTAGCCAGATTAGTTTATTTCAGAATGTTATGCACGGCAGTAATGGGTCTGAGTAAAAATTTTGAGAAAAGACAATGAAACATGAGGGGAGAAAACTGATAATCTCAGGTCATCTGAACTACTATCAGAGTAGAATTGTATCATTTCAGCGGTTATTTTTATCATGGCCACTTACTTTACTTGCAGGAGTAAACGAGGTGTATATTATGGGAAGATAAGGAAGTGCTCTATTTAATTATTACATGAAAAAAAACTACTAGCAACTTATTTTGAAGGCTTTGTACATTTTAGTGCAATTACCCGAGAATTTTTTAGAGAAAATGAAAATTGAAAACCTTTCAAGGGGAAAAGAACACTAAAAATTGAAATTCCAATAAAATTCAAATTTGAATGCTACCCTAATACAGCCATCTGGAGAAGTACTTTTTGTTGTAATAAAACCGCCAACTTGAATACGTTGTCAATATACGTTTTTGTCATCGTTAAAATAAACAAATTGAGGAGGCTTCTATTATGAGCATAATCATAACTATAACAAAATTGTGAAATCTGATTGGCTATCAACTGCCCTGATTTCAGCCTTAATTGGACAGTTTAATCGGACAGTACGCGCCATCAAGCGCGCGCTTAAATGGCTTTTTTTTTTCAATGCTAGCAAAACAAAATGTCAAATTTCTTGTGTTTTGATGCAAAAAATAGCCTATTATATCACAAATTTTGTTAAAGTTATGATTAATTAGTAACAGAACTTCGTGTCGTCCAATTCGGTCTGTAATCATACTCGTGATTAAGCAAATCGGACTCCCGCTACGCGGTCGTCCGATTTTGTTAATCACTCGTATGATTACAGACCGAATTGGACTCCACTCAGTCCTGTTACCATTACTTATCGAGCATTTTAGTGACTTTTTGAGGTAGACAGGATACCTTAATTAAGTGGAAAAAAGAGGGCGACGACTCGACTGTAGCATGTGGGGAGACAATGCACAAAGCCTACCACGGTTGCAGTTAATGAACCTTAGCTTTATACTTTTTAAACGGCAACAACCCATCAGATTTTGCCTAAACCTACTGAATTCACAACTTTTTGCTAGTTTTAAGCCATCCGTGCCAAATTTGAGCTTAATATCGGCAAAGAGTCTCAAATAATACCCAAATGAATATTAAACGACTCACAATCTAACAATCTATGTTCAGCCATCTTAACTTACTAAAAACGTTTCCAGCACACTGTATATTAAATTATTTTCGGCCAACGGGCCAGATAAGTATCGAATGGGTGGCAAAACGGATGCAATCAACATTTCCTGAGCCATTACGTAGTTTTTTTTCCTCTACTGATCAAATTTAACCATGGAAAGTTTTCTACAAGAGTTGAAAGAGCCAGCGAACTGCAGTGAATAAGGTTGACCATTTACATGGGCAAACCGGTCAGTCCACGGTTTAGGGAACTGGTTCGCAAAATTCAGGACTGGTAAATTTCTCCCCGGAATCGAGTTTACCATTTTGTACGAATCAGTTCCATTTACCGGAAAACGACCGCGAAGGCCTGAAATTGGTATCGAAGATGGCTTTGAAGTTGAGCTTTGAAGACTGTTTGGAATATTCAGTCCGGAAAAACAGGACTACCTTTTCTGATTTTCCGTTGATCCCGGAAATTTTCCGCTGAACTGACGACCAAAAAAGTCGTGTTCCATTTACTTTCAAAGCGAATTTTCCAGAATCTTTTTGTAAATGGTAAACAACCGAAGATACGAACGCGGCTCATAATGGGAGCTATTCGTCCATTGGGCAGAGTAGTCACGTGACGAATAAGCTCGAAAAGCTCTTGTCTTCTGAAAACTGTGGGAAGTTTGCTTTCTTTCGTTCATAAACCACCCAAGGACTGTCCCGATTTAAATTATTATTTTCTTATAAACGCTTCTTTCCCGTACAAATTCAGAGGGATTCTTAAAAGAAGTATCTTAGAACAGTAGAAGTAGCTATAGCTTAGAACAGCGATGTATAGGCGCTATATAAATTCCATTATTATTATTATTATTATTATCACCAAGTATTAAGTTGCGAATATTAAAATACGCCTTTTCAATTGTTTCGACAGAAAAATTCATCTGACCTTTTTAACTTATTGGATGATTACTGATCTGGGTTGGCTCGTTTTGCCTCGATGACATTAATATTTACCCTTAAGGATTTACATTTCTACAGTAACTTGCTGAGTCGATGTTGTTGTAATACCTTTCTCATGGCTGGAGGTTGCAAGCAAAAATGGTTTTTCTTGAGCTTTTGACTGTGTTTGCTGGAAACATATTATTTACAATTTGACGAGTACGGCAAATAAGCTATGAGGGTTATGTTCATTTTCTCGACCAGTGACGTGGAGCTAAATTGTAGCTAAAATGGCAGCCATCTTAAACTTCAAACAGTAAATATAAATAATGAATGCTGGACTTGTAAACCGTATCACTGAAGTGGTAAATAAACATTACAGGTAAGATTGGTGTTAATGTTATCACATGCCCTACGAATTTCGCTTGATACTTGTAGCCCAATCAAAATATCCCTGATGTTAATGCAATTAAAGGTGACGTCATTTCTCGGGAAGTCATGTGGCCTCCACCTTGCGTTTTCAAGGAAAAAACCAAAAGAAGGTGGGCGGCGAGTCAACTGTAAGGATCGCAAGATTGTATTACAGTTCCTCATCCAATTGAAGAATATCCGTTTTCTGATTTCCACATTACAACGATCACTGCAGGTTTTAACCCTTTAAAGCAGTTTTAAGGGCTTGTCTCAAGGTCGCATTTCTCCAGATTTGAATGACTGGGTTGAAAGAGGAGACAAGAAAAGAGAAAGTTGCTGCCCAAGGAAATAAAATATTGCGAGAAATAACATTGAGGTTAGCATTTCCGAGGAGTAGAATGGGAAAAATTGATAAAAATGTTGCGATGGTGTACAAAGTCATGTCCCTGAAGGCCTTTTTTTCCCTTTGAAATAGTCTGGTTTGCTGAGAACTGTGTGTCGCACTCACTATCTTTCTTGTATTGATGCGGATTGCAAAGAAGGTCAAAATGTGTCCACCGATCAGAAAAAACATCAATAAAGTCACAGTGATGTTTTTCGTTGGTTTGTAAACTATCTCAGGTACTGCAGTTACCATAATGAATGTGTAGATGGACCAGATCACCCATGCGATGACCACAGTTTTAACCATTCCTGAGAAAGGTAGACAGAAATTACTTGAGAAACAGTTAGATACGATATGGCATGAGATTTCGCGAGAGTTTGATTTTGCGAATGGGAATTTTGCCATTGGCATGAGTTTTTTGCGGAAACAAATTAATTATTTATGACTGTGAAGGCCTTTTTTTGTTTTTTCATTCTGGGGGATCAGGCAGTCGCGTTTAATTGGAATTTAAACACTTTCGTCTTTTTTATTAAACAACATGTGACTCTTTGGACCGGCACTCTTACCTTACGACGTCGTAGAAACTACCTTATTCATAAGATCCGCCACCATCTTTGCACGCAATCAGAAGTTGATGAGTAAACGAAAATGTCACGTAGACTGCCTGGAGTAAAACCTATGCAAAATAAAACCTACCGAAATAAGCATTCACGGACTAGCTTGTATTTTCGTTCTATGTAACAACTGAGGTCAAAAAATATATATATTTATTTAAAAAGGAGGAAATATCTTGAGTTTCTGTGGCATTCAGCAAAATGATACAACGAATAACTTGAACAATGTTTGCCTCAATCGTTTTCATTGTTAACACATAGAGTTCTTTTTCGTTTGCAGTATGAAATGAAAAATGAACACGACAGCTGTTGCATTCTTTTCGAAGCCTACTTTTATCAGCTGTTTGCCCAGTAATGACATTCTCGTTTATACCCCATCAATCCTCGCGTGCGCACAAAGACGAGGGAAATTAAGGTGGCTCTCACCCATTTTCAAGGTCTCACCCCAGTTTTTGATGCTCCATGCAGATGCTCTGGATTTCGAAAAAATTCACACTTGCTGTAGTTTTCATGTCACACATCGTTATTTTGTTGCTATGGAAGCGACGATATCAACAAAATTAAGTTCAATGTTAGATAATTATGTTGTTTTACTCTGCGGCTTTTTCGTATACACCTATTTCAATTAAGGTTGCTTCGGTGAAGAATGATACATGATGCATGATCGATGTTGCATAGCCCGCGGTGCATTATGGGGACACGTTTAGTAAATTACGTGCCCATGACGAGCCAAGAAACCTAGACGTAAACGCTACTGATGCTCCTATGCTATGCCAGCAAAACGTTAAGATAAAGTGCATGTTTGAGAACATTGAAGCCTAGGCCTTTAGCAGTTGCCGCTTTTTAAGACAGTGATTTAAGTTTAGGTTTAACTCTGTTTTAATATGCAAATGTTGCAAATTTTCAACGAGTTTGCTTGACTCGCGCACGTGGGAATTTTGGATGGCGTTTTGAAAAACAATTTCAAGGCGGTTGTTGAACTATAATAAATAACTTCACATTATGCGTTTATTTAATTTTGAGGCACTTTTTTAACTGAAGGTAATAAAGGAATTGTGTTCATTTGCTTTATTGAAATAATCAGCATTTTGGCCAAAAAACTCGCGCAGCTTCAACAAGCGGTAAACGAAGCGGCTTCTAATTTCTTACTGTAAGGTTTAAAAATGAAATTCTTCATATCCCTCTCGCTTTAGAACTTGCGCAACCATTTGAGCTGAAAGCTCTCTTAAACGCCTTCTCAAAACGTTTTTTGAATGACGCATGGACTCCATTATTTCAACGAACACTTTCTCGCTACAAAAAGATTTACCATAGTGCATTGCAGGCTATGAAACATGAATCATCCATCATTGATCGCGATTCACTGGGTGTATACCGTTACAGCCAAAGTTATGGAGCATCAAACACGAAGGGTTGAGATTGAAAAATGGGTGCGAGCCTCCTTTAGGTGCGTGAGGTCTAATATCAGGATTCCAAAAGGCCCTTTTTTACATTTTCTATCTTTTTGATTCTCAGTATATTAGAAAACTACCAATAGCCAAGATTCAAAGTCGATAGGAATTCGGCCCTGTCTACCCACCCGGAAAACTTTTAAAAACAGAGATTTTTTTCCCCGCTTTCAAAAAAAACAAAACGCGTCCACACGTAGCGTACTTAAATCGTTTTCGCTCGTCATTTGAAATTAAAACGCTAAAACGATGGATTTTGAAATTTACGATAGCATCCTTTACAGAGCTTAAGTAATTCTGATGCTATATGATGTATGGCAACATCGTTTTTGGGTTTTGAGTTCAGTGGCCGGTACCAGATTACTTTTGCTCATGGTAATTACAGAACTTATTACCTCGCAAAGTTATCGTCCTGGAATAGGCCATGGGCTTGGAGACGGCAAACAGCCGTTCAACGCTCGTTATCGCCAAGTTTAGAAAAGTGCAACCGACAAATAAGAAAGTAAGTAACTCAGCCACTTGAAAAAGAGGCTCTAAACCACAGTGGTCTTTGGTTGTGTGCAGTAATAAGCGCCATGTTGCGTATACCGGTTGTGCAAAAAGGCCAGAAAAAAAATCAGCAGCAGCCAGACTGCAGATCAGTGCATTGATTGGACGGTGAAGTACGGGAGAGCGTTTGACGGATACTATGACAGCCAGATTAATCAGGGTTGCAAAAATTGAGAAGAAGAAGTTAACAGCTACAACCGCGATATCGCTAATGTAAACAGACCAGCTGCCGATCCAAGAACTATGGCATATTACAGAATCGTCCCTGTTCATGGATGTGATATTTAACCCATCCGGTTCAGTGACTGAAATATTCATTTTTTTTCTTTTGGTGATGTTGGCGAGGTTGTCGAATGATGACACGCCACGCCGCATTAGTTCCTACAACAACAAAAGCACTGAATCAGCTACAGCAACAACAACACACAGGTGAAGTACATATCGTTCAGAGGAACACCAATAGACCGTCTTGTCACGGTTTTCGACGCCATCTTGACGAGTAGGCAAACGTGTGAAAAATCGGAAGAAATCGAAATTATCATTTTGGCGAAGCTTTAAGTATACTGAGTCGTTAATGTTAAAAGGCGCTATATTAAGTGGATAAATTATTTATTATTAATTATTAATTAATTTCTATCAGAAATGCCCAAACATCAACAGTGAACAAGTATCAAAACATGGTATCTGCTTACCAGTATCACCTGGCCGTATCGCAGGCTCAGGTGTCGACCCATCCAGGTCGAGTATTTTTTTGAAGTTATCTGCTGACAAGTTACTAGTTTTCAAATGATCGCAGGCTTTAGTATATGTTTTTAAATTCATATGAAATATGTTGTGTTTATGTCACCAAGGCCTCCCACTATCAAAATTTGGATTTCAAACTGACCTCGGACGCGAAAATTCAGCCAGTTAATATTTAAAAATACAGGCATGGAAGAGACATGCTTTTCACTTTTCTCACAGGCGTTGATCACGTTCTAAACCCAATTTTTACGCGGAAAATTTATACTAACAGCATCTTGAAACTTGTTTACTTTGAAAGCTGAAGCTGACAGAGTCTTGTGTCAACTTGTGATGTTTTTAACTGTCTTTTTCCACTGGATGTACAAAATGAAATACAGCTGCTATCAAGGTTAGTCTTCTGTTATTCATGGCTGGTCTGATAATTGAATGTTCGGTTGAGAAATCCGTCGCTTGTCAAAGTCGGAAATCCGATTTCGGATGGCATTGTTTTCTTTTTTCACCTTTCTAGATGCGTAAGAGGGATGAAAAGTCGCTCAAGCGATTCTGGATTAATTATTATATTTAATTTTGTGTTTTTTAGTATCTAATTTCATGAAGTCGAGCGCATTTTATGCTAGTTTATGCACGTTTGCATTAAGATTTGAGACAATGATCTGACCTAGTATGAGCCTTTAGTCGATATTTGCTCACCGCAAATAGAAAGAATAAACGTTCCGAAGAATATTTAGTTAATATATAAAAAAAAATATAATTCGGTGAAACATTTACAGAGACAACAATTTTCATTCCCGAAGACAAGCTTCGCTTTTAGCCCTGGCTAAATCTATATTATTACCTAATACCTAAATCGTGCATATTATAAAAAGATAACCATCAATGCAATAATTACCTTGAGATTTGTAGAGAGTATGGTCTACAGTTTGTAGCCCTTGCAACAGTCCTGGATTTATACTTCATTTGTATGTTGTGGCTCAATTTTATCTTTGGTTAAAATTGGTTTTGTTTTATTTCGGCTTTTTTTTTTGTTCTAAACTCGTTATCTTACACTACACCACCCATGCCCCAAACAAAGAAAAATGCATTTAAACCAAGGACAAATCTGAACCACAACTGACATAAATGCCTATTATTCTTACACCTTTTTTTAGCAATCGCGCGATACTTGTTCAGTTCTTACGTATTACTACCAAACAATGATTGTTTTATAATTTCCATTAAAAGGTATCTCAGGAAATGATCTCTCATTGACTAAATTAAAATTCTTTGGTTTTAGTCGTAGAAACACGATGAAAGGAACAACACAAGAGCCTGGAAACAGCACAGCTGCAAAATACAACTCCAACATTAAAAATCTTGAAAGTTTCATTTCTTTTGCAATGTAAATCAGATTGACCGGTGTCTGTAATTGATTCTAAGTAATGTTGTGGCTTAATGGCATGATCCGCAATCGGGCAAAATAAGTGAGAAATCTGTATAAATTAGTAGTGTACAGTTAAATTATGCTTTATTGTTGCGATCGAGGTTCGTCTTCCAGTTTGATTTATATTGCTTATTAGCAACTGATAAATCTAACGAAAAATTGATTTGACACTTTTTACACAATTATAACACGCTGACTGACTAGTCAATATATAATAGGGAAATAATTAAAACAAGGTAAGTAATTAAGGGGATTAAAAATGGCTTTACACGAATAGAGATTGTTAGCTTTTTTTGGCAAGTTTGAATTCACTGTACGAATTGACTACAAATTTAAAAGAGAGGGCTAGAACCTTCACTAGTACGTAGATTATATCGAACCAAGCCTGATCATAACGTAATATTAAAAATATAAGAAGAAGAAATTTACTTATTTAGAACCAGAAAAAAAAATTATGTGAAACACGGAACAAGGAACCACCTTAACTACACAGAAATCTCAACGCTTAGCCGTTCAAAAATTTGAACACCAAAATCAAGGTCAATTTTTTAGCTGCTACTAACGGTCGAAAATTTGACCGGGTCGGCCGAACATGAATGGAATGGTCATTTAGGAATTTTTAGGCGTCCCCAAGGTAATTGAAAATTCTAGACGATAATTGGTTCTTCGAACAGATATTTTAGCAAAAACAGTAGTTGGGTAAACATGTTCCTGAAGCTAGGCCCCTTAGACTGCATTTCGAGCGTTCTGAAAAACATCGGTATCAGTCAAACTTTTGCAGCAAGGAGCCCAAAAGTGTGACCTCCTTTAATTAATTCACATTCTTTCATGAAGGCATTAACAAATCAAAAGTCGAGGACAGTTTCCAGCTGGCTTCTGATTGGATTAAATCTGCACGAAATAATGTGAATAAATTAAAAGCGGTCACACTTTTGGGCTCCTTGCTGTAAGTTTCAAAAGTGATTTTTTTTTTTCAAAGAGACTACTTTATTTTACAATTATTGATGATGACAATGCCAATGTCACTATTTCAAGGGTTTCCTGCATGATCTTTGTATCACTTTGATCTTTCAATAGTGTGCCAAGCCCAAGCCTATTTGTTTAGTGGGTGCTTCTTAGAAACAGACTAACCACTTCTTTCAGATCAATGTATGTTAGATACCGGATGTGCTTAAGAGCCAGGGAAGAGAGGCTCTCTTGTGCCGGGAACACTTCTTTTTGGCCACAAAATACAGCAGATGTTTTAAACTATTCTCCTCCCCTTCGGGGGATAGTTCTATACTCTCGTCAAAGACAAGGGCTACGCAAAAAAGGAACAGTCTTTCAAGCACGAAAGGATACGTGATCCACCCCATGTGATTGGCTGTTAAGCAGCCAATTGAAAATCTAGAATTTCCGATCCTTGATACGGCCTAACAAATGCGTAAGGTCAGCATTAAGCCAATCAGAACGGTTGTACTGTTCCTCGCTACAAAAACAAAACAAGTTAAATGTAAATGTTGGTCTCTAGTCTAAATACTGTCGCAATCACTGCATTGCAGCAAAGCTAAGAGAGGAATAGTAACTTCATCACAACAACGCATAATTTATTACAAGCCGTTAAGTCAGCAAAACTGAACAAAATTTGTAGGCCCGGGCCTTCAGGTCTATATGGGCTTGCTATGCCCCTGAATGAATAAACAAATAAATAAGTCAGTAAATCAACTTTATTTAATGAGGGTTGCATTGGAAAGAAATTTTCCAACTTAAAACGATTTAGGAACCGAGGGATACGAGTTGCGTACCTTCGGGAAAATTCTACCCGAACACCCGGTCATTACCTCTTACGGATTTTTTTGCTGTTAGTACCCGGTGGAATGCTTCCAGGTGTGATCCCTATGAAGATTATGTATCACAGTGAAAAAGGAATACCAGAAAAAGAATAACTTACTATGCTGTCTCGGAACAAGAAAAAGTCTTATATTGCTTAGCCAGATGAACTTAGAGGCTCAAAGAGGTTGGAATCTCTGATGGTGGATCACTGTGGATCACTGAGATCAAAATAAGTTTTCCCAACAAAACGAAGAAGAAAAGTGTTAACTAGAAATGGAAAGGGATCGAGCAGTATCGGCTAGCAATTTCTTTTCACTAAAATGGCATATTGATAACTGTTAATGTTTACCCCAAACAAAGAGACCAGGCTGTAAACAGCCTCCTGGGAAGGAGCGTTGCGTGACGACAGTAAGACTACGTCAGGAGCCAATCAACCATGGGCTCCTGACTTCGTTGAGACAGGAGGTATATGGTTTCTTGTCAAAATGGTGTTGGACATTTTCAGTGGGTTTTCCCTACCAGCAGAGGCCTCTTTTCCCTGTCATTAGGCGGGTTGAATACCTCGGCTACCAGGGAACAGCCTTCATTTCGTATGACTCCGTCACAAAATATCGTTGCCAGGCTTTCTCTCCGTTTAATTTTCGCCCGGGATTCGACCCAGTCCTTTTTTGTTGAAAAAGTGCTTGTGCTTAGTGCGTGCAACGATGTATTCCAAGCTGGCAGCTTTGAGGCAAAGTCGCCACCGTTCTTTGGTGTTAGGTCTTGAATATGCACGAAGAAGTCTTCAAACATGTTCAGGTGTGTTTTTGTAATTTTTGATCCGGATCCGAGAATCTTGCGATCACGTTATCAAGTTATTGCACGTTGCGCAAGTTGCACTCCTTTGTCCAGAGCTCTACACTTTGGAGCCAGTCGTGAAATGCTGAAAAAGAAAAACAGCTGGGCTTAGTAGATGGGAGCGTAGAACTCACTCTATGTTATAGATGTCATGTGCTTTATGTATATTTGTTTAACTAAGAGTACATGCACTGCCTGCAGTGATTATGTACAGTCTTAGCTGGAGTCTGTTACATCTCTATAAACCAGCCGGTAAGTTATTTTTTAGTAACTAATAATTTATGCTTTATAAAGTTGGAGTGGCCATCCTTTGAAGGTTGGAAATTCCCCTCTCCATTAGGATTAATGTTTCACCAGGTTGTTTATAAGAATGTGAACTTTTAATATAATTAAGAGAGACAGATGTAAAAATGGATCTTTCCCATTTGCCTTGTATCTCAAAGCTAGGCCAGGAAAGGGGTGCCAGATGGCACCTCCAAATTATAATTTCTCAGGCCTTATTCAAATATTCTAGACTCCTCCACACTTTTTTCAACTTTTAACATGGACAAGTTAGGGAAAATTCATCGCCATCACTGGAAAGACCGTCTTAAAATTAGCATTGCTTTTTTCTCTTCTCCTTATTATCTTCCTTCTCGCTCTTTCTTTTTCTCATTTCTTTTTCCTTCGTTAGTGAAATTTTTTTAGCTTATCAGGCCGAAGAAACCTGCCTTTTGAAGCCTTTTCACTCAAATGACTGCAACTTTCATTAGGTTGGTTTTCAAAAAATTGGCTCGGATATTATAATTAATAATGCTAATAGGACTGATTAGAATCCATTTTGGTCAGTACAGGGATGTAGCTAAGGAAAACTTAAGCAGGCTTTTTTATCAGTCAATCCGGCTTTTTCACTCAACTGCACCTATCCCATTTTATTATATAAACACCAATGAAACACCAGGTGAGCTTTCGTGCGAAAACTTGATATCTTCACATGCGAAAATAACATGAAATTATCACCTTTGCTATGGCTATATAATAAATCGTGCCGTTCACACCAAAAAACTATTAAAGTGAAATGGTTTGATATTTCATTGGTGTTTATATTAAAACAATAAAAAGAACATTTTTACATGGCTGCTTGGAGATTCAAAATTTCTCTTCTCGTGTTGAAAAAATATTTCACGAGTGAGCTCAGCTCACTCGTGAAATATTTTTCAACACTCGAAGAGAAATTTCGTATCTCCGTGCAGCCATGTAATATCCTCTATGTCTTTGTTTTCCAGAGTAATTTGAGATGGTCTTTTTCAGCTGTTGAAATTAGCTGGCAGCCTGCTCTTAGGGACATTGATCCCTGCTGTAATCATACAAGATTAGTGATTATAAACATAATCGAGGTCCTATTATTATTTTGATATTTGTTGGTTGTCTGGGTTTATTATTAATTTTTTACAGTGTATTTATTTATTTATTAATTTATTTAAAATGTAGGACCATCTGGTTTAGCTTAAAATTAATTGTGTTGTTTTTTATTTTGTTTTGGTTCACATTTCCGTCTATTGGTGAAAATACATGTAAGCTACTAATTAAAAGTAACTTTCGTAAAATTATCTGAAATATAGGCAACCACCTCACTACCAGGGATGTTTAAATTGTTTTCAGGGTCATTATTTCAAGAGACAGCACCAGTGGATCCTGGCATGGACATGCCATCATGTGAATTTAAGCCTGAACCTTATGAGGTGAAGATAACCTTTCTTTTTCGTTTTAAAGATAACAAACTAAGAGAAATACATGAAGTTGAGGTAAACTGTGGAAGTACAAATTGTCAATGAAGATTATGATCGATAGATAGAAAGAAGATAGAAATACACTGTTAAACCAGCTCATTAATGAACTTGTGTCTGTCGCAGAATTTTATTTAACTTTGCTCAACTTGAACTTATACCCTGCAGTTCTAAAGTGGTTTTAGAATCTTTTCTTTTTTTGTTTCTGTATTGTAATGATAAGATTATATAAAATTCTCTTATGATAAAGAAAAAGAAAAAATCCTTAGTACCTACAGGTAGTTAACCTAGTTAATTATAGTACCCAGAACAGTTCTTGCATTATTTGTGTTTCTATGGCTGTTTCCAAGAGTCATTCCAATAAAATGGACTGCTCCATGAGACACCTTTTCCTCTTTGAAAAGGTTTTCTGTTTACTTAAAGGAGCTGTGTCACGAAAGATCAGCCAAATTAGGTAATCACAAAATGCCCGTTAATTAAGAAAAACACAAAAATAACCTCTTTAAAAATTAAAGGGATAACAAAGGTTAAAATAACACAACAAGAACAACAGATGCCATGGATGGGCAAAACTGAAGAAGATTGAAATTAGGGTTTTTGAAAACTGTTCAGCCTAACAGTTTTTCAAAGTTTATCTCTGCTGTTTGCAACTTCAAAAGTGATGCTCAGGAGACTTATTTGGTTGTCTTGAATCTCTGATTTTGCCATTTACTTGAAATTTCTTTGCTTACTTTAAGTTCCATAGCGATTGATTACTAATCAATTTAATTAAAATAATGTCATATTTTCAAATTATTTTACTTTGTAATGATTTCATCTACAGGGGATCACATTTGAACATGCAAAAGAAGTAAGGAAAACCAATCTTAACCCAGCTCTGTTCACATATTATAAAAACCCAGTATTCATCACAAAGGTATGGCTCACGTTGGCAGGTACAAAATACGTGCATACTTGGATACTTGTATATATATATATATGTTACAGGCCAAAATTAAATTCGGGTTAAACTTTTTTAACCTAGGTTGATTCTCAATTTCCTTTGTCTCCTAGCCCTAAGAGACAAAGGAAATTGAGAATCATACATATACATATACATATAACATAATAAAATATGTTATTCCGCTATTTCAAAAAAACATTGTCAAAAGAAAAGCAAGAAGACCTCAAGGTAATATGGAATTTTTATAATGACTGCACTCATGATATTAATGTCGTGTACTCTATGCATGTTCCTAAGTGGAATGTTATGTGGTTGGAGGGCCTTCAAACAGGAGGACCAGCAGGGAGTTTAAGCAAATATGACGGTGACAGGAATGAGAACTGAAAAATCACTAGGTTTAGATTAGCAAAACAACAACTTAATTTGCACGTGCATCATACTTTTTTGACCTTTTTTTGTCCCTGGCTTTGTTGCACGACTATGTGGGGGGGGGGGGGGGGGACAGGGGGGTCACAATCTCCTGCTTCCCATACCCCGTTCTCCCGCCTCCCGTACATTTTTGTCCCTTTGTCTCCCGACTCCCACCTTTTATTGTGTTTCTCCCGTTATCATGTAAATCATGCTGTTTGACTCCCTATTCAGATTCTGAATAGGGAGTGCTTTGGACTTGTCCAAAATAAAAAAAAATTGTGTGGTAAATCGAACCACTCCACACTTTCCAGCGCGATCGTTGAAACAGCATTCCTTCAACTCAAGTTAACACCATGCGGCAAAATCTTCACTGACAATGTTTTGTGAACTACAGTCAGAAGGAGCGAGCTCCCAGGAAGGTCTTCCATGAACGGATTTTTCCCCAGCAAACAGAAAAATACTGAGACTGATCAAAATGGTCTTTGACGACATTTGACCTGACTCGCTTTGTCGTTCTTACGGAGAATTTTGACAGCTAGCGAGACACACGAGACATTGACACAACTGACACAGTCAACACACGTACATATGTCATGCTGTCTCATTCATGTCCTATGATGTAAGCGGCTTGGAAAGGTTTCCAATTTCACAGGAAGTAATGCGGTTTTTTTTTTTATCCCGAGCACGAATTTTTGTTTTTGGACTTTTCTTCTGTATAAAATTTTGCTTTAAGCCTCGGAAAACGTTAAATGGAAGTCAAGAAACGTTATTGGGTTCGTTTCTTTGACTGGAAGTAAGCAGTAACGAAAAACAAAAGCTTGCCGTTTTGAATTTCTCTCCCGCTTCCCGCCATCGTAGAGATCCCGCCTCCCGCCCTTTCTTCTCCCATCTCCCGTACCCCTCCCGTCCCCCGTTCTCCCGGGCTCCTGCCCCCCGGTCCCTCTCCACAACTATGGGATGAAACTCCCTTTCATGTTTTATGGATCGGAGTGAACACCAGAACACAATTTCTTTTTTTAACTTAGAAACAGTCCTTTAAAATTAGAATTCATTTCCATAAAAAACTGTCATTATTTGAAAAATTGAATGAGAGTGATTATTAAGGGCAATGTTGTTGTCCAGGCATTTTCACAATGGAAGCAGTACTCGATCACCAGATAACGCTGGTGTAGTGTACTGAAAAACGACGTCAGAATCACGTAGTATACTTTGCAAGTTTTACCTTAATACTTGTGTACTAGTAGGAACAGTTACTGGGAAAAAGGTTTGTTTATAACAATGTTTTGCCCACTTTGTTACCATGTTATGCAAATAGATTTAAATTCTACCAATGAAATAAATGTTTTTGTTTTTTTTTCGGGCTAAAAATAACAGTGTACATGTAGTTAATCTTCTGATAACAGTTATTGTGAGATACATAATGGAGACATTTGCTTTTCAACAAACAACTCTCTTCATTGGTGCAATTACACACTATCAGGTATTAAAAGTTCAATATGCTTGTCCTTAGAACTGTTCAATAATACACCCCGCCTGTACACGTCTGATGGAAACAGGCATTATGATAATTAATGACATAAATTGAGGCATTAGTAGTAGGAAAAGAAGACGCTAACATAACATGCACACTAGACAGATTTGATGTTACTTTACTACATTCTGACAACAAACAAACGAAAACAAAGTCATGACCAGCAAATGTATGGGCCATGAACAAGTGCAACAACAACACTGAAAGATGTTGTTACTTTAATGGAGGTAACAAGGGCAGAAGTTCTGGGAAGTTTTGATTGCTCGATATAATAGGCCTGGTCGAGCTGTGATTAATACATTTTTTGTTTAATGCAGCTGACCTACAGCTGTAAAGCCTACACGCTGCGGTCTGTCAGTCTCATTTCCCCGTGCTGGTACCAAGCAAATCGGGTTATAATGTTGTTAAGACTTATAGTATTAATTTCACTTATTAGGGGGTGTTTACATGAGAAAACTCGCACCGGCGTGAGTTTTAAACTGACATGACTTTTTGATTTCATAATTATTGCGTTTACATGATGACTGGGTCATTTCACATCTCGTTTTTTGAAGGTCCACTTCATGTTGATAAAATGCATGTGTGATTCAAAATCTTGAACATTATACGCATTCGCTACCTGTTCCAGTCTACCGGCAGACCGACTTCACACCGAAACAGGTGGTTGTTTGGTGTTTATGTTGTAGTTCAATTTTATCCTTGGTTTAAATTTTTATTTTCCTTTGTTTGGGGTATTGTAATATATGATAATGACTTTCAAACAAAGGAAAATAAAATTTAAACCAAGGATAAAATCGAACCACAACATTTACATGATACTGTTGCGAGATTTCGTACCAGAGTGCAATTCTCGCCCCGGTACAAGAACTGGGGTGAACTGATGCCGGGGTGACTCGCGCCAGCATGAAATTTGTGGTGGTATCATGTAAACAAATATAGATCCATGAGAGGGAACCGGAGTGAACTCACTCCGGGGCGAAAGTCGCCCAGATGTCATGTAAACACCCCCTTAGTACATTGAGGTGTGTTTTTAAAATTAATTTTTTGCCTTCAAGGGTCACATGCAGTGGCTGTGGGATAATAATGGCAAGAGATACTTGGACTTGTTTGCTGGTATTGTGACTGTCAGTGTAGGACATTGTCATCCGTAAGTTTATTGACAGATATTGCAGTTACAGTCAAACCTCATTAATAGAGACACCGTGGGGCCATAAAAAGTGTCCATATTAATTTTTTAATTTTAATTGTATTAATTTCGCCAAACAATAAGATAAGTGACACTGCAAAAAAAACTGTACATAAGATTATATTCACAGGAGTACAGGTGGGGACACGCAACAGCAGGTACCAATGACTGCGTGCCCTAAAAACAGCAGGTGATGTCCCGTCCTAAATTATGGGCTTTGTTACAGGTCAAGCATATAGATTTGAAAGAGCGAAGGTCATCAGGGATATGATGTAGGAAGCAACAAGAGCTTGTTTGTAATAACCGTAAAGGACAGCTAATTTAAAAGACTTGAAGAAAAAGCAACCGATAGTCCAAGGTCTGCAGCAAGAGCATTCCATATTCTACTAGTTCTGTTGAAAAACGATCTAGTATGAAAGGTTGTTGTTGTTTCTTTGCATTCATGAAAGCTTTTGTTTTGGGGCATCCTGTCAACCAATTGACCAAAAACTATTTTAACCACCTCAAAACAGAGATTTTACGGTCGAAAGCTGCCTTTGCAGCTTAAGGGTCAATTTAGTAACACAAGTCGCAGAAGTTGCAAACTTTTCCCACTGGTTGAGAAAGTCTAATGGGACAGAAGCCCACAAAAAATTGTTAGCCTAGCCTCAAAAGGTGCCAGTCAACATTTAAGTAAATTAATTAATCAGAGAGAATAGCTGTGTATACTTTTTGTCTTTCTTTTTTATTTTAGTTCCTTTTCTTGTGAAGATCAGCTTGGATCACAACTTGCATGTTTTTTTAAACAACTTAATATAATTATCATTTACAGACGAAACATTTACAGACGAAACATCAAATTGACTGGGACTCTGCCACATGTATAACGTATTCTACAGACTACCATCAACGTCTTACTTTGGAAAGCTGGTTCACTAACTTAGAACAGACGCCGCTGAATCGTAGCCAACAGTTACCAGCGCCGTACAAACGACTTATTGACGGGATGAAGCGAAACTAACTACGAGAGATCGACTGGAGAACTGACAATTTGACTAACAATAGATGACTGCTTAACTGTGACAATAGACGGATCGAAACACGCCAATTACTGATTACGAATCTTCATAGCCAATGACATCGCGGCTTCACTGACAGACGACCAATAACATCTTGACTTTATTGACCAATCAGATCAATAACCAGAGTATATAATACCATCTACTGACGTGATACAACTCACTTTGACTCTGAAGATGACTACCGCACAGGTTGTCGAAACGTCAGTCACTGTCAACGACAACAGTCCTATTCAGGACTACGTTAACCCGGACGATCAAACTCAACCTACTTTTGAAATGACTCCTGGGTTCAAACCTTTCACAGTTAATATAATTATATTTAATGTTAGTAACAGTTCATGCGGTAAAAATTAGTTTTACCGGTTACTGCCTGATAAGGAGAACACTGCCATATGACTGAATGTTTCCATATTTAAATTTTTTAGTGGGATGTTTGGAGGTGGAGACTATTATTAAATTACTATAGGGCATCGTATGCCTTACAAAATTAATTGTTAATTTTATTTTGTTTTTTTTATCTCTGCATGGCCATGTAATATCCTCTTTGTATTTTATCTTTTTTCTCACATTTCCACTGTAGACAATTAATCCTTTGACTAAAATAGCCTTACATGTAGTTAAAGTAACTGTAGTTAAGCTGAAAGCCTTACATACGTTACATGTACATGCATGTTCTTGTACTCTCTGACTAGCTGATGTACTACTTATGTAATGAGCATAACTACAGTTGTAATACAATTCTTCCCTATATAGCCATGTGACAAATGCTGCTAAGAAGCAAATGGACAGTTTGTGGCACACAACAAACATCTACTACCACCCAACTGTTCATGAATACGCTGAACTCTTAGCTTCAAAGCTGCCTGGAAACCTTAAGGTTAGAAATTTAAGAATTAAATGTAGAGTTTTAAAACAAATTAGTCTTTGAATACTGTTTTGTTGTTGTACAAGCAAATTTCTTGACTGGAAATTAAAGTTAAATTTTGGCTTATTGATGTGTCAGTGATTTGTAGAAGTTTAATTTTTAAGAGAGATATCCTGTTGGTTTAAATGTTTTAAATTTGCTGTTATTGTAAAGGGATATTTGTTTATAATTTGTTTACAACATAATATTTTAATATAAGTGCCAAGATCTATAGATTAATTTTAATTTTATCTTCCTATTCACATTACATGTATGCAAATTATTTTAGAATAATTTTGTTCTTCTACTCTAAGGTTTTTTAAGTTCACATTTTTTATTTGTTATAGGCTCCTTTTCACAGTAAAAGATTGAGTGTGACGTTAGAAAGCATTAACCTGGAAGATAGGTAGATAGCAAGCTTTTAGGTAGGAAGGAAAATCCAAGAAAGTATAATATTAAAATGTTTTTATGGGAACGTAATTAATTTTATTTGGCAGAAAAGTACCATTAAACACAACAAATGTTATTTATTATGTACAGTGAATGTACTATGTACAAGTATTTCGAGGTGCGTGAGAGTTGTCATAATATGGAAACACAACTTTTTGTTTTGTGCTAGTCAACATGTACAACTGACTAGTCCATTATTAATAATCAGGGTTGACCTATGGTCGCATATGACGGGTCGCAGTTTGGTGGTCGTGGGTTAGTGTACAAGTTAACTAGAGTGTAAATGTCACAAGGATCTTTAATCATTTGCTGTCCAAATCATTTGCATTTTTTAACCAACCTGTGAAAAAAGTGTGCATTTATTTTTGTTACTAGGTGTGCTATTTTGTTAACAGTGGTTCTGAAGCCAATGACATGGCAATTATGATGGCAAGAGCCCACACAGGAAACTTTGATTTCCTTTCTCTCAGGTAGGAGCTTCCCTTTTCTTGTGAATGGTTTGGTCTATTGATTGAATGAGGCGGTGTAAATAATTATATTATTTGTACTACGAACAGTAGTTGTATAAATTGCTTCATGAATGCTAATAAAACTGTGATAAGCTCCAGCGGTTTGAGCCTTTGGCTCATGTGCACCTTTACAGGGTTCATACAGGTCATGGAAACCTGGATTTTAAAGTCACGGAATTTAAGGATTTCATTTCCCAGGCCTGGAAAGTCATGGAATTTAATTGTTGGTCCTCGAAAGTCATGAAAAAGTAAAGTTTTGTTTGATAGATCGGTTGTTTACAGCAGATGACAAGGTAAGGACAGTGTAAGATATGTAGTAATGTAGAGAAGAGTAATTAAACAGCATAAACGACATGTATTTTGGTGGACACCAGAGTTTGTGTCTGTTGAACTGTTTAAGGTCAAAAAATACCCTAAAACAAGGAAAGTTTTGAAAATTTTTGAAAGTGACAGCTGAACCTGAGGTTATGAAAAACTTGAAAAGGTTATGGAAAAAATCATGGAAAGTCATGGAATTTGAAGAGCTCAAACGACTACGAACCCTGCTTTACTTTTTGTCTTTTTACAGTAGTTTTACAAAAAGACTTTCATTCATGCATGAAGCGGTCTGATAGTTAAATATTTATTTAACCCATTCGCTCCCATTCATTCAAGATTTTACCAAACTGATGACGTCACGAGGGGTAGAAAGGATGTGGATGCGCAAGCAATAGGCGAGACTTTCTATGGGTTTACCGGTTTGATAACCCATGCAGGATGTTGGGAGAACACAAGAAGAGCTTGTAAATCACAGGCTGAAGGCGAGTGATTTACAAGTTTTACGAGCATTCTCCCAACATCTCAAAGTGGGTCATCAAGCCAGTAAACCCATAGAAAGTCTGGTCTATTGCTTTTATAAAAATTAATAACTTTAGGTAAAACAGAGATTTCTATGAGTTCACAGGCACAATAAACCAAAGGTTTTTAACCCATCAGAACATGCATACTGTTTTAGTTATTTTATAAAGTATCATAATTATTTTCATAACTAAGACTAGTGTACAATTTCACTCTGCTATTAAAATAATTACATAACTCCACCCCTCAAGAAAGGTTTTTACCCTTCCACACCTTCAAGGCCATCCTTCTCTAAGTTTTTCAACATGTTCTGGCCACTACAGGCCATTTTTGACAGTGGGATATAAACCAACTGTTTGGATGTTATTGATTATAGTCCCGTATCATGGTAATTATGGTGTTTCTGGGTGTATTAATGGTGGTTGATGTTGTTGCTTAAAAAAATTCAGGTTTAGTACTTTAGAGTAAACAAAGCCATGGAGAAAACAATAGTAATAGTAAACAGAATATGGTTAAAAGTTTCTTTAAAGTACTTGCATGGCACAGGGTTGTTCACTAAGATTTCAAGTTGCCGGGTAAATACAACAAGTAGCCTGGTGGGTAATCAAACAGCTAGGGGTTTCTTTTGGTTCTATTTTTCTTCTATTTTCCTTTGAAAGTAGCCATGGGCCATGTTCCTATATTCTAGTAGCCGGGGGCCATGTTCCTATTTTCTAGTAGCCGAGGGAAATCCCCGGTCCCGCCTCTTAATGACAGCTCTGAGGGGGATGTTTATCCATTTATAAGTTGTTACATATGACTGCAATAATTCCACATCTCCTCACAGTACTTATAAGATCCGAGTTATGAGTTTTGTTTCATTAATCAATGGCTATTATTTTTATATGGCTCCACATAATTATAATTATGGCTTTACGCTCATCTTCCAGTTTGATTGCAATTAACTGTTAAATTAATTTTGTTGTAGGAATGCATATCATGGTGCCAGTCCTGGCACTCTAGGAATTCTTGCTCACAATACATGGAAACTTAATGTGCCACTCTCCTTTGGTTTCTTCCAGGTACAGTTAAAATTGTACAAATTTAATTTTGCTACATGTACTAGTACACCTTGAAGCTAAGTAAGTTCAAATTTGATGGGTAACATTGACTTATCACAGGTTCAAAGATGAGATGCGCAGTACTAAATTAAATCTAAAATTCTGTTTACATGAGCAAGTTTTACTTTTTTGAGTTGTTGAATATTTATTAGAACCATCATGTTCTTACATGTTGATTAATTCTACAACCAGCGGCATATATGTTGAGACATTCTGACGTACAACCAGCCATTTTACTTAAAATTGCTTCTATGGGTTACACATCTGTGAGATATGACACTTATATACCTTTCTCGATCACTCCACTTCATTTAAAGTTGTTCCTCCATCTTGTTTTGCTTCATTATATAAAATTATTATAATAGTAACTTTGACATTGGGGGAGGGGGACAGCTATTAAAGCCCAAATATGGTACAGTGCTTCAAGTACACGTATTAATTTTTGCAACTGGTTTTACAATGTAACATGCATGGATTCTACTCAAATGAGACCTGTCCCAAACAATTCTGGCATCTTTTTGTGCTCTAATGTTAACACAGACACTTTGCTTTGTAGACTATGAATGCAGATGTGTATCAAGGCCCATGGGGTGGGGCTAAATGCCGAGACTCACTTGCACAGGTAAGGTGATTTTTTTTTAAAGTTCACGATCATTAAACAGTTTCAGAATTGCATAAGCCTGGCCTGGCTGTTCCCTTCAGCTTCCAATCATCCAGTGCAACCAGTCTTCCGAGCGGGAGGTTGTGGGCTCAACCCTGGCCGGACCAACAACCAGCGTCTTTGAAAAAACGTGTGCTGGCCGTGATTTGAGATTTCTCAATTCAGATGATTGCATTATTGATCATCCTTCTTTCAATAGTCAAACCAAATGGGATGTAATCCGATTTACTAATAAAATTTGATTTGCATTATTTTTTTGTAGGCAGACAGGACCTGTGACTGTGCTGCAGGCAAGTTGGAAAATGAGTACAGTGAGGCTACATCCCAGGGCTATAAAAAATAATAATTATGGCCATGTTAAGGACGTGGTTGTAGTAGCAATGTTCTCAAATACGACTTGACTGATTGTGGGGTTTTAATGTACCAAGACGTGTCGAAAGGCACTTGGTAGAAAGTACAGTTGTATGTGCAGTATATGTTTGTTGTCTATAGGTGATTATAAGTTTTTAAATAAAAGCCTACAAACAATGCCCTCAACCAACGTCTGCTTTGGAACCACTTGTAATAAAAAGTATAAGAGTAATTCAAATGAGGGGTGGGTAAGGGGGGGGGGGGGGGGTTGGGTGAGGTTTAGCTCACGGTTAGTTAATGCTTTGTTACTTTGAACATGTAGGTCAGTGCATGGCATCCAAACTTTATGTTGATCAACTTAAAGATGTGTTGGTACACTCTACCAGCAAGAAAGTTGCAGGATTTATTGCTGAAGTTATTCAGGTTAGTCTAGAGCAAATTTCCTGTTTCTTTCTCCGCTTGCTAGTTTTTG
This sequence comes from Porites divaricata, assembly GCA_038088405.1. Taxonomy (NCBI): domain Eukaryota; kingdom Metazoa; phylum Cnidaria; class Anthozoa; order Scleractinia; family Poritidae; genus Porites; species Porites divaricata. Next base: position 1,362,221 of record JBBMOI010000019.1, on the reverse strand, counting down.
TTAAAGGCAATGAATTTCTTTGCTAGATGTAGTACATACATGTATATCTTTAGAATGGTTATAGTTAAGCTGAATGTTGTTAGATTTGACGTGGAATATAAACAACCTTGTTCTTGGTCACTTGTAAGATCGTACAATGCCATCGCTCATAGTGCACATTTAGTATTTCCTTTCGATATTTATATATGCTGATATAATTGTGTAATATATAGGTATAATACCTTTTTCTTTCTTTTATTCTCATTTTTTATTCTTTTTAAAAAAAAATTCTACGTAATTGTGTATAAAGGCAATGAAACCGAATAAACAGAACTATAAAAAGTGTGATGACGAAAAGACAAAAAATGTCCACTACGTCGTTCATGAAACATTGAACAAGCATAAGCATTTGCTATAAACATGTAGTGAAATGACTAAGTAAGAATATTATTGAAACCAATAAGTTACATGTAGATTTCTGGCTTTTTAGTTTTTTAGACGAACAGTTTTAAACTACAGCTAGTTCAGATAACAATAAGCCATATTTTGCTGCAGAATGCTTTAGGATTCTCACTGAGTTATGTAAATTTAAATAAGAAGCTTAAAAAACGAAACAAGTAACAAACAATCTGCAGGTCGAGTCGTCTGCAAAGAGTTTTCTGGATACATGAAGCTGACTATTCATATATTAAATTGTCATAACCTATTTTAGTATAATTACATCGATGACTATCGAAAATAGAGCGCTGTGATTGGCTAGGAGCTTCGCACTATCCCGCTATAATCACCGCGCGGTGATTATAGCATTGAAGGCTTGCAGTTTTCAAAATGGCAGCTAGATTTTTTGATGTTTCGGGGTGGGAAATTGATCAATAATTTTATTTTCTCGAATAATCATCAATGTAATTATACTAAAACAATTAGTCGCCTCAGGCGACGTGAATATTGGCGAATAGTCACCTCGACTTCGTCTCGGTGACTATTCGCCGATATTCACGTCACCTTCGGCGACTAATTGTTAAATATCAGTTGTCCTGGTAACAAGAACGCAAGATTTGCGCAAATCGTCCTTCGGACAACTCTGCCCTGGTACGTATGGCACGTAGGTGTAATAAAATGGCACCATCGTGTAGTGATTGGCTTATTTAAAGCGGAAGGAGATGATTTTGTTCTATGGTTTATTCCCTACACGTTCATGAAATTGTTGTCTATTTTTTCAGGGTGTTGGTGGTGCAGTTCATCTTCCTAAGGGATTTCTTAAGGGTGCATATGAACTGATCAGGGAGCGTGGAGGCGTCTGTATCTCAGATGAGGTGGGCTGAAATCAGCATGCATAGAGCTTTTCTTATACACTGTAAGTAGCTTTTTTGGCCTACAGGTCCGATTATACTCACCTTTCTCTTACCTGTTAGGTTCAAACAGGATTTGGTCGCCTTGGAAGCCATTACTGGGGTTTTGAAACTCAAGATGTTGTTCCAGATATTGGTAACTTTATGATAATTTTTGGCGTTTCTTTTATAAAGCACTCTTGCTACTAGCATCGAAATAAAATTTAGATTATTTCTATAATTCTGAATATCAGTTGTTTCTATTTTGGCACTGAAACTTTTATCGTTTACAGCAAGAGTGATATACACCATATCAAGTAGGTTCTAACTAGTACATGTGGGTGGATGAAATCGTGAAGTAATAATTGTTACAGTGTGGTGTTTTTTCCTTTTCTTTAGTTACCATGGCAAAAGGTATTGGAAATGGTTTCCCTTTGGCTGCAGTAGTGACAACTCCAGGTAAGAAATGTTCAGAGCAGCAGTACGGGTGGAGGGGGATGGGGTGAGGGGGTTAGGGGGTGGGGTGGAAGGTGAACGAGTTGATTACTGGCTGACAAGCCACATAGATGCGTAGTTACCACATACAGTGCGATTGCTAGTATAGATATATGCTGTATATCAGAATGTTGTTTTACGGTTTTGAGCAGCTGTGTTTTGTTTTCGTCATTGGCCTTTTGTACAACTTGATAGCCATTTTGTTTTAGCCACCTCATTTGACACTTCCTAGGGGGCCTTAAGTACAATTATCGGGGCTATGAGTCACAAACGTTCTACGCCTAACGCAATCCTGTTGTTGATGTAGAAGTAACCTACTTAAAGTGAAAAGCAATCACAACAAAACTGAAAGACTTTGAGAGACTTGCCGATGCAATGCATATTGTCGGAGTATTGTGAAACTCTACTGAATTCATGACAACATGTCGCGCGCAGGTCTAAGCGGACTTGTTTATCCTTGCTTTTAAGAAAAAAAGATACGAATGTTCGATTTCTATCGTTTTAAATCATAATGCTAGAGCGATTTTCGTATGACCTTGAAATGAAAACGCGCGAACAAAACAGAAACAACAAACGAACGGAAATAGAGCGATTTGATTGGTGTATCGAACGGATACAAACGCACTTGGGTTTTGGTTGGCTAAGCGAACGCTCGGGTAAACAAACTTCGTGCCTGAAGAACTTTCTAGAAATTGCTTTGACGTCATTCTGCAACACGATTGGTCTATCGAACAATGCCTTCTCCATATTAGGGTTTTCTTTGGCGGGAAAACGTAGAGTCCATGTTTTGTTCTTTCCATCCATTGGCTGATAAAACAAATAACAAACACTTACGGAAACCATTTTTCAAGGTCATACGAAAATCGCTCTATTTAAGGCAATAATAATAAACAGTAACCAGTCCGCGTCGCCTCAAAATTGTTTTATTTTATGTTCCAGAAATTGCCCAGAGCTTTGCTCAAGCAGTTCATTTCAACACGTTTGGTGGAAACCCTATCGCATCAGCAGTTGGAAAAGCTGTTTTAGAGGTACTGAAGTAACTTGGTCATAAAGTTAAAATTATTTTACTTAATTTAAAAGAACAATAGGAAAGAAAGAGAAAGCTGAAACAGCAGTTTTGAAACTACAATTGTCAGTAAAGCGTTACAGATTTTGCTCCATGGCTAGTTTGGGCAGAAAATTGTCAGTCTTTAGTCGCCTTTCAGTCTAGGAAGATCAGTCACCACTTTGACTTTTGCTCTATTTTTGCTGACAGGCCATAGATGAAGACGGGACACAGAAGAACTCTGAAGTGGTGGGAACGTACTTTATAGAAAGACTTCTTGATCTCAAGAGTGAGTTCTCGGATGTTGTTGGTGACGTCAGAGGCAAGGGATTGATGATTGGCGTTGAACTTGTGACTGACAAAGTGAGCCTACATTTACTTAACTTGTACTACTTAAATTGAGGAAGTCCATTGTCCTTAAAATTAATGTCTGTCCGCAAGCGTTTTAAGAAAGATATTCCAGCCTGTACCAATTTTTCTAGGTCCTTACATGCTTTTTTATTCTACTTTCGCAAAATGTATCTGAACGTTTTTGGCATAATCCCAAAATTGATTGTTTGCTTCGTATTACCAACTTTCGAGTGAATTGTCATAGATAAAAAGTCTTTTTTAATCCAAGTTGGAAGTATACTTTTCCATTTATTTGTTGATTGACTCATTTCGTCGTTCATTTCTTTTTTTCTTTCGTAAGTGCATTGCTTTATATATTCCCCTCATTTCAAAGAAAGGAAGTTATTAAAGTATTAAATAAGTGAAATAAGATGTATTACTTATTGCATTGTGTGTAAAATACTTATTAAAGTGTTTTGAAATAACGGTCAATCTACTGCGTTAATTCAGCCCTTTTCTTTCAAAGTTTACGTATTTTGGTCACTAAAAAATTATATAGAAACACTGAAAATACTTGTTTCCGTTTTTGCAATGGTAAATTGCCCATTTTCTCAGAAATATTTTTGAGACAGCGTTGAAAGAAATTAAGGCAAATATATTTGAGTGCAGGTACAGACCTCTGCAGCACGAAAAGTCGAACCCCCACTAACAACCACTTTTTTGTCCTTGTGGACAATCAATCCATACATCGACTCCTGTCTAAACCTCTTTATAACCGCGGCCATTTTCTTCTATCCCCGCTTTGGCCGTTGTGAAGAGGTTCACTGTATTTTGTAATTGTATTCCTTGTTGGAGTTAACTGACGTCGAGATTGTTTGTTTTGTCGCCATAGGAGTCAAAGACACCGTTGCCACCCGAGAAGTTTGTTCCCATCTGGGAGGATTGTAAAGACATGGGGGTACTAATTGGTAAAGGAGGATTATATGGCAACGTAAGTATAAAAGCTTGTGTCAAGCACCCCCAACCCCCTCCTCCCTCCCCCCTCCCACCCGAGAAGTTTGTTCCCATCTGGGAAAGGAGGATTATATGGCAACGTAAGTATGCAAGCTTTTGTCAAGCACCCCACCCACCTCCCCCCTCCCACCCGAGAAGTTTTTTCCTATCTGGGAGGATCGTGAAGACATGGGGGTACTAATTGGTAAAGGAGGATTATGTGGCAACGTAAGTATACAAGCTTTTGTCAAGCACCACACCCCCCTGCCCCCTCCCACCACAGACACAAGGCTCATCTCTTTCCTGACAAAAACTAGGGCAGTTACACTTTAAGTCCATTCGGTTAAAAGAAATTTTTACTGCTCTTTGCTCTGAAGATATTTCGTGCTAACAAAAATGTCAAATTCGCCATGCGATTTGCGTTACCGTTGTACATGGAAAGGTCTTTCCCCTACGTCAAAAATATTCCGCATCAAAGAATCTTAACGTTACAAATCGCTTGGCGACTGTTAATGGTAATACTTTCAATGGTATAACTCGGTTTTTTTTTTCCGATTCGCCTGTGTCACTGGCAAGCAAAAAAAAAGAGGAAGAAAAAGAAGAACGAGAAAGCGCCAATCTTACAATTTCTGAGTACAGCCGTTAAAATTCCTCATTGGTTATAAAGATTATGACAGTTGAACCTCTTCACGTCAACACTTCCCTTTTATAAGGGACAGTTACATATACTGCCTACCTAGTCTATAATAAGGACACCTCTGAACTCTGTCCCTTTGGTTTTCTTCTTTTAACAGGTTTTGCGAATCAAGCCTCCTATGTGCATTAACAAGGACGATGTTGACTTTGGTATTGCAGTTTTGCGCACAGCTCTGAGTCGGTACACCCAAAGCAAATGAACACTTCACTAAAGTTAGATATTTCTTACAGCACCAATTGCAATAGGAATACAAATGGTCAAGCTGTAACCGAAACTTCTGCATCTGCTTTGTCATCAAAGGAAACTCGAACTACTTTATAAAGTACAATTCGCATCAAAAAAACCGATCGGAACTTTTGGGACAAAATCGACTTTCATTGAAACTCTGATTAATATATTTTTACGTCTATGAAAAGATGGTATTCAAAACGGCTTGGAAAGAGCGGAGCAGCACCCCGTCTGTCATTTCTTCAGACTTCACTTAAATTTTAACATCAATCAAGGCAAATATATGAGAATAACTGTTAGGTAATTTTATACTACTTTATATTAGCGTATACTCTGCGTACGCCAAAACACACCTGTAGATAAATTTTAATGGATCTCGATGGTTGGTTTTAAATCAAGAGTGGTCATTAAAAGACACTGAAATTGACTGAGTTTTCTTGGACTACAGTGCATTTGGTAGCGGCTCAGCTTTTACTTGTATGCCTTCGTATTTGGAGGTTAGTGGAAAGTAATGGCAAGCCTTGCTCCGTCCTCAAGTGCAAGATGAAGTTGCACTTCTTTTTTTTAAAAAAAATCAAGAACCCTATTAAAAACGGTGGTTAGACTCGCTTGCCTGGAAGTTAGATAAGAAATGAGGAGGATAACAGGATTTACTCGCTGAAGGTTTTTCACTTCCTACTTAATCGACGGTGTAAGTATTCTTCAGGATATTTGCTTTTTATAAGCGACGACCGGAAATACGTTTTTGTACCGGTCGCAAGCTATACGCGTGTATAAATACAGGAAAATTCAAGGGCCTCGATTCGAGAGAACTTACATCATTGCCAGAAGAAAAAAAAAAACCGTGATGAACATAGCGCGTCATTTCAATCATTGCCGAAAATAAACCGACGAGGACTGGGTACAAGTCCGTGTAAACAACACGAGACCCACAGAGTCACAAAGTGCACATTGAGCTTTAAAACGTTTGCTGTTTTTCTATCCAATATTGAGCAAGAAACTGCAATTTAAAAATTTGAAAATTTCTTGAGAGATTTATGGATTACTGGGCCGAGTTGTTCAAAGCTGGGTTAAGGTAACCCAGGGTTAGTGCGAAATTTGAATTCAGAAATGACAGCTTAGAAAGTAATTTCAGTTTGATTCTTTTCTGGACACACCGTCCAGACGTCTACATTGTTTTAAAATGAATGAGGATTTTTTAAATTTAGGTTTCCTCTCTCTGACTTTGTGACTTTCACTGTTTATCACATAAAAGACTGACTAGTGCGCAGCCTCCCTCGGTTTGAAAATAGGTAATGGGCGGTTGGAATGGGCAACATACCATGGGATCACGTGACCTTAAGTCAGAGAAAGTGGAAGAAGATGAAACGACCAATATCAGCTTCCTTCTTGAAACACCACGCTAAATGAAAGGCGCAGCAGAATTGAGTGTAATACTGCAATTTCGTTGTGTGCGATGATTGTTCAGAAGTGTCGTATGGCCAAGCAATGAACGTCGACGTTACTTTGTCGCAACCTTTTTTACAAGCTAAACATACATTTTTTTATCTTTTAATAATGCTAAATAAAGATAACTTTCCGGCAGAACATCATTTATCTGCCAAAAAAATTCACACTTTTTATAAATGTTAGAAAATAAGCTCTGCACACCTCTGGGTATTTACAAGTTAGAATTAACTGTACAATAGAATTTCCTCTGATTTAAGCGACAAAGTCTACAGGCGGCACTGAGGAGTTTGTCAGTGTACTTGAGTGTTGGAAGTTCAAATTTATATTCTGGGTAACCTTAGTTACCGCCAGATTAAGCTTACAATATTGTAAACGTTTTCTAAAAAACTTCTGCTCAAAATGCTAAACAGGGGGTCCTACAATTAATTTTGAATACAACTAAATTCAATCGTTTTTCCTCAACTAATAACTATATTCTTATAGCATAAATACGCATAATTATAGAAAGCCGCATCGCGCCAAAAATAAAAAACTTACAATTAAATTCTTGTTTTACAAATATATAACTTCTTACAAAAGCACCACATCGTAAAACAAATTAAATCTGAATTACGAGCCACTACTTTCTTTCACGCCCTTTAGTTACTATGTTTAGAAGAACGTTTGGCGTCCACACTCAAAGTAAACCTCACAAGTATAATCAAATAGGTTAATTTGTCCAGTGTAAGATTTTACTACTGGTCGGTAAAAACGTAGCATTTCAAAGACGGTAATCAGCAGAAAACAGGCTTGCAAATATCTGCAAGCTCTACCGCAATTACTCGAAAACAGTTGTCCTTGATTCCTTTACTGCAAAGTCTCGTCGAATTGCATGGACGTGCGGATTCCACTTGGATCATTTAGGTTGCAGCCAAACAGAAGCAACATGAAACTTGCTCGCCAGTCCTTATAAACTCTTAGCTTATCACTTAAATATAACTACGCAATCGTTCTTTTTGTTATTCGCGGAGGACTTAAGATCGGATTATGGACTTTCATGGGCTTTTAAGTCCGTTCGTGGTGGACATAATTTCCACATAGCGCCTACTGCAACCTATCAGATTCAGGTTAATTATTCCGGAACTTTGGCTTCTTCGGCATCAGTGATTGCTATCTTTGCTTCCTCAAGGGAGGTAACAGAGGCTTCATTATTGCATCCCCAGGAGGAGGTGGTACGCTAAAATAGCGCTCCCCCGGAGGGAGAGGAGCCGGTGGCAAGGAATCCTCATCGTCTGAGGCCCCATAGTAATGATCCGATGTCAATGTAAGAGAGTTATCAAGATTTCCGAGAATATCCTCAAGATTAAAGCTAAAATCTCCTGATCCGTTAGACAAAAGCGAAGGCACCATGTCCAAGTCGTTGTCAACCGCTCCACTCACTGGCAGCATCAGGGGAGGACCACTTGGGGGAGGGGGAGGGGGAACAATGGGAAAATCAAAGTCAGGTGTCTTAGCAGTTTTTGCAGAGCTTTCTTTCTGCGCGCTGAAATTCCCATTTTTGTCGGTTTTCTCCTGCCATCCAAACGGTGGAGCAATAGCCTGCACTTCAACTACATCAAGTTCTTTAAAATGAATGGGTGGTGGAGGAACAATTTTAAGGTCTAACGAATCTACACTAGTCGTAGACGCGGATCGCTCATCTTTGCCGTCTAGCCAGGCCAAAGGAGGTGGAGGAATCATCCCTGAAGAATCTACACCGTTTTGTGTTTCAGTTAAGTCACGATCAGTAGTATTTATTTCGGATTTAACACCAAAAGCTCTAGGAGCCAAAGATGATATCTTCGGAGGGGGCGGAGGTTTAAAGTTCGGTTTTGTTTTGACATCAGGTTTTGGCCGAGGAAACGGTTTGGAAGAAGTCAATGACGCATCAACATCTCGAGTAGGAATTTCACTGCTGTCCTCTTGTTCCGCAAGACCATTAACTGGAGAATGAAAGCTAACATTCCCAACACGTGCTTCGAAAGTTACCTCTTCCTTCGGAGAATCTGCCATAGATGACAAACGTGGAGGAGGAGGTGGATTAAACTTCGGGGGGCTGTCCAACGCAGGAGAGGAAGAAACCGAGGACGATGACCAGTCGGAAACAAGCCTAGCAGTGTGGAGCCTTGGAGAACCAGGTACAACAACAGGGTGACGCGGAGAATCGGGAGATCCCGGTGACGTAACTTGTTCCTCACCTGTGGAGAGGGTTGAATGCAATCGATTTTCTGGCAAACTTTTCGGTCGATATGGGGCTGGTTTGGCTGGGGCCTTGGTGGCCACGAGCGGCCCCCCTTCTTTAGACTTCTTCTGCCTATAGGGTGCAGGCAAAGATGGGGGCCCACGCTTTTGCATTTCTCCAGCCTTTGTGGGTAAATTACGAACGACATCCGTAGTGTAATACGCCTCAACCTCCATAGCCTTTCTCGAGACTTCAGGTGACCCACTGGTGTCCTCAACTTCGGAGTAGAGGCTTTCGCTTGTAAATGATGTCCCTCTAGTGTCCTCCACTTCCGAGTAGGGGCTTTCACTTGTAACTGATGTCCCCCTTGTATCTTCAACTTTAGAGTACGGGCTTTCGTTTGTAACTGATGGGCTGCATCTACCCACTTGGACGTCTGAGTAAATGGAGTCCGATTTTTCTTTAGATGGAATTGATGCGCTGGAAAGGCTGACACTGCGAACTGGAGGAGGGGGTATCCTGTCCTTGAAAGGGCTTGGCGGCGCTGGTGGCATATCCTTCCTGCTTTCAATACGCTTGTTACCCCGTGGCGTCGAAGGGAGAGGCCTTTTCTGTAGTGCTACAGACGAAGGTTTTATATTACTTCGAGGTTCTACAACCTCGTAAGTACCTTCCACTAAGTCTTGCGAAGGTGAATAAACTGTGCGAAGTTTCATATCTTCCACATCTTCCGCAGTATAATGGCGGCCAGGAAGCGCCGGGGGTTCTTCAGACGTCTCCTCGGTCTTCGAATTTTCAACAGCTATAAATACATTGTTACTTTCCTCAGGTTTTTTGACCACTGCTTTCTTTCGAGACATATCTGGTTTAGCGTAAACTGGTGGTTTAATGGGTCCTCCGCCTTCGAACACCGACAACCTACTTTTCACACCACCAGTAGGGGAGGAAGTGACAACTATTTTACTTTCGGCATCACTACTAAAAACCTCTGCATAGTCACTGTAGGTTTTCTCAATCGTAATGACGCCCTCTGCCTCGGTTGCCTTTGGCTTCTCCTCTCCTTTACTACTGTTGACAAGTTCACTTGGGGTTTTGACTGAGAAGGTAAAGTTTTTGCCAGAATTATCGCGATCAGGAACTGGGGATTTGGGTTTTGGTTTGACAGGTGGTACTGGTTTTGGTTTAGGAGATACCGATGGTTTTTCCTTCTCGAAGGAACGCGACAAGGGACTTTGTGTTGTCGGAGAACCACGATTAACATTAACAACAGTCCAGCCATCTGGTTCTGACTCAACAAGCGTCGAATTCGCCTTCAAAATGTTTACTTCTGTGCTACTAACAGTTCCACTGTTTGAAGGAGTACTCGGCGGCGGAGGGGACACTGATTCTCGAGGAGAACGAGGTGACGGCGACATACTGAACGCCGGAGAAGGCGAGCGAGGTGACATTGACTCACTTAAAGATGGAGAAGAAGGCCAGCGAGGAGACACTGCCTCATTGAAGAACGGAGAAGTGGGTGAACGCGGCCCACTGAATGATGGAGATGTAGGCGATAGATCACCACTCGGCTTGCGTGTCACTGCTTCAACAGCTCTTCTTAATTCTTGCTTAGATTCCATAACTGGCTCACTCATGCTGCGCTCCATGGAAATCTTCCTCTGCCGTGCACGTTCCTAAATCGATCAGAAAAAAAAACTTTTATTTAATCAATGTGCGAAGGTAATTATTTGAAATAACACCGTTGAAGTAGGAGCAGGTTCTAAGAATAAAAATATAAATGATACTTTCTTCATTCACTCAACCAGTATTGCCTCGCAATTCTGTCTCCATCTTAGTTCTGAGTTGGCTACAGGCGCACTGCTTATTCCAGCTGACACTATTTTCGTGCGTCAGTTGAACAGGCAAATGTTTTTAAACATGTAAAGTGACATCATTTCTGCAGACTATAGGTTTTTTCTACTTGCAAGAATGATGTCATATTGCTTATAGTTTTCTCATATAGTTTTCGTAAAACGTTGGGCCAATTTTTGCCATTTTTAAGATTTTCTTAAAAAGTATAAAGTGTTGTAAGCAAATGTGTGGGATTGGTCCGGAAACTTTTATAGCGAACGAAAGAGGAAAAGAGGTTTCACACTTTAAAAAGTTGGGAGCAAGTTGATGTGTCGTTTGATGTGTATGTTTCTTGTGAACATCGTGGGTAACATATCCTCGTATAAGTGCCTTATAAAACATTTACTGGTTTCGGTTTTCGCATGATAACGAGAATTATCACTGAAGGCAAGTTGCGTTACCGCCTCAAACTTTGGCTTCGGGAAATAATACGACCTTAGCCTTGATAATTATCGCTGTCATGCTCATTCTCATCCAAAAACTGCTGACTATCGCGCCTTTAAAAGGCAGGATTATGATTCATAACAGACGAAAAATGCAAACCTGTTTCTGTTGCTCTCTCTTTGCCTGCTCTGCCTTCAGTTTCAACTTGGTGACATTTTCAGCATGCGCCTTCTGCAAAATAAGATAACATCACAGCTCAACACTCATTTACCCTATGCTTTGTTGACAATGTGTTAAAACAAGTTGGAGATGATTTAACACTGAGTTTAAGGGAATATATCAGATCTGCTAAAGCAAAATGCAAGGAAAGATTAATTCGTAGAAATCTGACCACACCGAAACAATTCGTCGATCGTTAGCAAGGTCTTTACACTAACTTAATGTCATTATAGAATTTTCTTTTGTTTGTTTCTTTTTTTTTCGTAAAACGTTGGTCTGTCCTTCGCGATTCGGGACGTAACAAACACGAAGTATGCTCCATCCCAAACAACGCATTGTGTATAACTAAGCGGCGGAGAAACCCCACCCACCCTTCTTCCCCTAAGTCCTACACTCTCTAGCATGTCACTCATCTTTACCATTAATATGAAAGCTATCAGCTTTCTTCCCTCAGAGTTTTAAGTTGCCTTCCCGCCAAGAGTTCAGTTACCTTCAGAAAGACAGACCTACATGCTACCTTAAAACTGAAAAAAACAATCACCATCACGCTGAACGAGCTGTCAAAGATTTTAATAGTGAAAGAGATGCAATGGTCACTCACCTCAAAATTCATAATAAAAGCGGCAAAAATACCGAAGAAGTCTTCCGTGGTTGCGGTAGTTTCTTTCTCTCCGAAGAATTTCACGGTTTCACGGAACTCGCTTTTTGATTTCTCTTGTAAGCTTAGCAGCTCGTTCAGTTCACCTTCAGTGTCATCGATTATACTCTGGAAGATCAATATCAAAAGAAACGGTTTCAGTATCCACTGACTTAACATAATAGGGCCGTTTAAACGTAAAAAAAATAAGAGGCGCCTTAATTACATAAGGCGCGTCTCAAATAACACACGAACTGTGCCACTGTAAAATACGTCGAGCATAAAAAATTTCGTCTTAACTTCGTGCGTCTTCGGGAGGGCATTCAATGAATCATTTGCACAAGACGTTCGCGACCCGGGTTTATTCTTATAATACTCTTAAAATTTCGCAGATTTCAGCCTCGATATTCTTATGAAATATATTCTTATAAAAAAGAACGAGTGTATTTGGGTTCATATAAGAGATAGCTGACCCTGAAATGATAAAACAATAAATGGAATCGACTCATACTTTAACTGCCTGTGAAAAGCGATCATTCGGATCCTGAGACTTGAGCGATCTGAAGGCTCCAAGGTCAGACTGTAACTCCTACAAAACAGCAATAAATATAATCACAAGAGTTAACAACTCCAGAAAAGACACAGTCATTAAATACATAAGGACGATTGGAAAATGCCATGCATGGATTCTTTGCAGACGGCCTGTCACGTAGTACAAAACCGCCGTGATGAAACGCGAGGACCAGACTGGGACAAAAAGAGCTCAGATCATAAAAATGGAAATTTCCTTTGTTTGTTCCGTCGCAGCACGGCATTGTACCACGGGACAGACCGTCCTCAAAATGCCCATTGGCCAACAAAATAGCGAAGTGTGGCGAAATATTAAGACTTCAAAAATAATGAGGAATTGTTATCCTGTAATTGCATACGTATTGACGACACTAGCGTGGTGAAAACATCTTCAAGTTGAAATGTATGCAAAACTAAACACACAAACCTTCATTCCGCCAGATAATTCCTCTACTTCACAAGACACCATTTGTCCTGAAACTAAAATAGTCACAAATGTCAGCCAGGACTTAAGAAAATAAACAAATAGATAAATTTAACCATCTTTCCCTGACAAAAAATCGAGAAAAGTAACCTGTGAAGGACTGAAAGCAGAACGACTGCAGAACAGAACGGAATACTTTTCCGTATAGTTCCGGTGGTCCTCAAACAGCACTCTAAATAATATATGCGTTCGCTGGAATAGGACTGAGTACTTACTTTGTGAGTTCGCAAATGGGAAAGCACAAAAATTGTTAAAAGGGGAGATTCGCCATTGCAGCGAGGACGCTGACCTGATCACTTAACAAAGTTTCCCCTTACTTCGTCAGTTACCTGCGTTTTTATAATAATAATAATAATAACGCGAATATGTATACAGGATAACCTATCAGTTCTAAAAAGAACTGTTATCAACAGGGTCCTGTAATTATCTCAGAAATAGCTAAAAAGGAAAAATGAAAATCGAAAATAACATAAAATAAAATAAAATAACACTAAGAAATCTAAGATTTAAAAATTAAAATTTGTAAAAATCACCGACTTACAAGACTGAAAAGAGTTGTGAATCATGGAATACTACTGAAAAAACTCTTTTAAATTACTCTGAAAAAGAAACCTAGAATTTAAATTTCTTAAATGCCGAGGTAAAGTATTGTAAACTAGAGCCCCTTGAAAGGCATTCTTATTTGGCTTTGGGAAGTTTTAGTGAACACCCATTGTTCTAGAGTTAATGTCGTGTTCAATTTTTGTAAAATATCCTTTAAAAGGGGTACAGACGTTATCCTGAAGACAATCAAACACAAGCTGGCAGGACTGTCTCTTTATCAAACTCTCCACTGTCTGGACTTGATAATTTCCACCAATGACTTTCTGACTTCGACGTTCAATGCTTCAATTTCCTATAGCCTTCTTATTTTCAATAAAATACAGCAATCCTGTGAAGACGGTTCGTGTATAGTTACCACAAAATTATATTCCAGACAATACAGAAGAGAATTCATACCTTTGGCTGCAGTTTGCACTGATGGTATTTCATCCTTAATGTTTAAAACCTCAGGGCATTTGGATTCGATTGTTTGAACCAAAAAGTGAAGAAGAGTTGACTTGTTGTCTGAAGTTTTGGTGTTACTAAGCTAGACATGGAGAGAACAAAACAGGAGCCATTTACATTTTACTGCTGAAATCGCTGTTTCACTCCTTACGGACACACCGTGGAGGAAAACCCGGCTATGGCATTGTTTCTGGATAAAAAATTACCGAACCGGCTTGTTAAAGTGGCTCCAGTTGTTTCTAGTTCAATTCATTTCCACCCTTGCCATGACCCATGGCTCAAGACATGGCGGCCTTACAGTTTCAGATAAATAGCAAAAAAATCGAGACAAATGCTTTTATTCTGGAGAAAGAATAAAACAAAAACTTAAGCCAAACAAAACCGTCCAAGGTTTTACTGAATTTAACTTAAGTGGTTCGAACTCATCTTCACCATAATGCCTAGCTTCGTGTTAACCTGCGACCAGGCGTTCTTAATTTTTCGGAGTCGGCGGACAAAAAGGGAAGGATCGCCTGACCACAGGTTAAGCTTCGTGTCCGCGTCTTAACGTTTGTGTGCTTTGGCTAGACAGGTGTACTCACAGAAACTGACAGGATTCGTACTCGGTCATTGTCAAGTAAAAATGCAAACACATTGATTTCTGCTCATTAGGGGAAAATGCTTAAGTTGAGTGTTGTTACTACTCCTCCCAAAGGAGAAAATCACTGTACATGTAATTTTGTGGACCAACTTACCTTGTTAAGATAGTCAATCTTGAAAGCAGCAGCGGATCCTATTCTCATGTTGCCTTTATTCATGTAATTACCCATTTTTAAAACCAACTAAAATGACAAACAACAATTACTAAATAACTCTTTACATTTACACTTATTGATGAAAATGGTTACGGACTTCTTCCTCAGTCGGATAATAAGCAAGCATTACCCACCCTCCCTTTCCTTCTATTCGTTATTTTTTCTACGTTTCGCAAGTTATTACAATGGAGCCTCTATTAAAGGGACATCCTTGGGACCAAGGCAAGTGTCCCCTGAACAGAGATTGGACTGGGGTTTGTCACACACATCACGATTTCGACAAGGCTGATCCTAGCAGTACGCAGGACGCATGTCATACATGAACAGCTTCGCCTCGAGTCCTTCGCAGCTCAGATGTTAGAGCATCTGACCGATGTACGGGAGGGAGGTCATAGGTTCAATTTCTGTCGAGGACTCAGATTTTTTCTTAGTCCCGTGCTCGTGATACGTTTATCGCATCATGTCTCAACAAAGGTAATATTTTTTAGTTTTTTTATTCTGCCTGTTAATCTGCTGCAGTCATTAAACGCAGCTACATAATGTAAAAAGAGATCATGATAAACTTGTCTCGCCGATATTAAGTGTTGAATTTCCAAAGAACATTGATTTAAGCGAGATAGTTCAGTTTGTGAAAGCTGACATCATTGTGATTTAAGTTTGCACTTAAAGTTTTCAACCCTCTTTATGATCAGTCACGTTTTGTGTGCTAATGGAGGTTAAACCTTGGTTTCGGGACCAGAAAAAGTATTCCTTTCCCCTGAGTAGAAGTGTCCCTACAATAGAGGTAACAGGTACAAAGATTACAGTGTATGTCAGTGAACACTTTTTTCCGGGGCCAGAGTTTGTTCCTTGAGTAAAGGTGTCCCAAATGAGGATGTTTCACTGCACATTTACCAAGAGTGGTCAAAAATTGGAAAATTGAAGCAGCGTCCGTGTTTGAACGGGTAGCCAACGCGCAAAGCGTTTTGAAAATCATCTGCACGCCAAAAGATACTTGCATACGTACCTCAAGAATTTTTTTCAGTTTTGGACTCTTTCTTAATTCTTCTGAAGCCTCCAGAACGGCCTCAAGATCCTGCACAGACAGAAAGAAATCCAACAAAGAATGTTAATGTACGACACAGAAAATGCTGCGAACGCCTAAGCACCAACTTTTGACATATTATTGCTTTGTTGAAACAAAGTCATATCGAATGCGGTACATAGGGTTGAAAAGAGAAAAGGCAGTTATTGTAGTAGACAGGTCAAGTGAAACTCTTTCTTGCTTTCGGCACTGAAGAACCCGTAGTGTTCAGAGATATTGCACCGGTTGCATAATTTCGTTAAACGGCAGCCCAAGGATGTCAAATGTGCAGGACAGCCAGATTGGGGTACTAATCGCCACTCTACCCAACTTCATCTTCAGCACCGAGCGGGCATTGTTTTTATTACACTTTTAGTAGCACTTTAAAGGGAATGACAATTGGAAACAACAGAAGGTTCAAGGGTTTACAAGGTATTTCGTTAATTCCTACCGGCTTGATTTCTTCCACTTTGTCAGCGAAACGCGCCTTGAATAATAACGCTTTCAGTCTTTGTTTATACCAAGGAACTTTACTCATCTGCAATAAATCAACAGCAAGGTGAAAAAATTCTCTAATAAAAAACATTACAAGAGACTGTAACCGTTTTTCGCGTTCGAAATGACCAGAAAAACCCAGCCAATCTTATGTAGAGTTTTACATTCATGGTTGGATCGTTATCTACACTGATTAGCCTAACGTCAGTGCCTCTTTGTATGCTCCATACATGGAAAACTAGCAACGATAAAATGTTTGCTCGTTTTTATATATTGTGAGAGACAAACGTAAAGATGAAAAGGCAATAGATACCTCGTAACAAAATTGGTCCGCTTTGTCCAACTTAGCGACATCATCAGCAAAATACTTGAATTTTTGAAGCTGAAAATGGAAAATTAAAAGATAAGTTTAAGTATGCGGTAGACCAGCAAGAAAAAAACTTAAAAACAAATATACAAGTTTAACTTCAAAAACGCATCAGTTTTGCCGGTTTCTTTATGGTCATGCAGTCCGCGAGAGGTTATATAATAAATGGTGCATGCCGTGAGAAAATAACGAGGAACGCTCTTTATCCTGTTATACATCAGTAGCTCGCACGAGCGACACTGAGAAGATGACAACCCACTGAAAGATGGCCCGAACTTTTTTTTACTATTTGTTACATTGCAAAATAAACAAATAAATAAACAAAATATAATGGACAATGGGCTGTCACAGACTACGAGGAGCCTCTCTTTTTTCTTAGTCCGTATAGAGAGCGATACGCGCGAGACACGCAAATGACCACGCACGCGACTGAAGGAGCCCTCGTTTCTCGCGTCCGCTCGACACCTACGCGCGCGTGCACTCCCCTCGCAGTCTGGAGCTGTCATGTCTCGCAAAAAATGGAACGACCGTAAGCCGAAGATTTAGACGGTCCTATGGTGTAATTTGGCCTGGAAGATAAAAATCCAGAACTAACTCGATGTTTACAATTTTAGATGAAAAGTGCTCACACTGTACACTGCCACAGTGTCACGAAAGTACTAATAATAAGCTTTATTTATCCATCTTCAAAAATATATACAATGGATTTGCATAATTACAGTGGAAAAACATCTGACATGAAATGCTATTAAGTGATTATTCTAACAAAAAAGTAAGTAAAAATATACAGATCATAAAAGGAGTCTTACAGTTGCTACAAACGAATTAGTATGTATTTGCGTTCCTGACTTTGGTATTAGCCGTGATGGTATTTGGCTTAGTGAGAAAAAATTGGATTTGGGTGGTTAATATCATTCACAATTCTTTCTAATCAGGCTTTGTCGCTACTTTGCACCTGTCCTCTAACGTTGGAAGGGGCGTTCTTGGTATCCCCATGATATCTAGGCACCTGTCTTGTATAGACTGCAACTCTTCTGCAAGGTACTTCGGCAAACCGCCCCACACTGGGGACGCATACTCGAGAAGTGGGCGTATTTTGGTACAACATATATCGTGATGCAGATCTCTGTCGGTAGGTTTGCTTTCCTACTGATTCCCTCTCTTGCTGGCTTTTTTTACTGTCTGTTCAACATGGTAATTCCAACACAGGTTGTCTTGTTGCCATACCCCCAGTAGTTTAAACTTGGATACCCTCTCCAAAGATGGGTCATTTATTTGTAAAAGATCCGGCTCAATAGAGTTTTTGCAGAACGAGATACACATATCCCTGGGTTTTCTTTGAGTTCAAAAGCATGTTATTTATAGTTGCCCAGTTATGAAAGCAAGATAATTTATGGCTGTCTTTTTCAATTACGGCCGTTAGATTCGTTTTCTGGCAAGCGACACTGCATTCCGGCCGGGCCTGAGATGTAATCGCACCCAGAACAAGAAAGTGCTTCAAGTTTAAACTTTGCTGTTAAAAAAAAAAAAGTTAAACCTGCAAAATTTTTACCTCTTTACTGTCCGGAGCGTAAAGAAGAAGCTGCTTCAAATGTGCCTCGCTGAATGTTTTCTGGTCCATCGTTAAAAGGGCATTTTTGATTTCTTCCAACGGCATTTTCAAATGACCCAAAAGAATGGCTGAAATTTAGAACAATCACTCTCTTGTTAACAACGTTAAAACGCAAAAAGCCACAGAACAAAATGGAGAAAAACAAATATCGCACGGACACAACTTCTTATACGCAGCACTCTGAGCGAGAACAACCCCTAACAAAAAACATTTTTCCTACTACTCTAACCTGACCTCACTGGTCATACCTGGTAAACGTTTTACACAAAAAAAAAACCAATGAGAAACTAATGACAAAATTTAAATTCTTACCAATGTTGTAAGTTTTTCTTGGGTTCATTATTGCTGGTTTCTCGGGTTTCTTTCCCTCTTTAGCTAAACCGAAAAATATAGCAAAAAAAAACATCAATAGCTCTCTAGCTACCACGCGATATTACCTGAAATTTAAAGGGAACGTAAGAATACAACATACTTGTTGCCTTTTGTATGGCGCTGAAACTTTGCTCGAGCTGGATAAACTCTATGACCTCCTCTGAAGGTTCATTTGTCCCCAACTGAAGACAAAAGAAAGAACATTATTTTAAAACTAAACATTAAATAAAAGTAACAATTCACGCCAACAACTGCACAGTAAGTTTGAAAGTATTCACATATAAGTGTTAATGTCACCGATAACGCCGTACTATTATTGTACTAACGGGTCACGTTTTCTAAAGGGGTTTTGTCCTTATACATACCCGTGCCCAAACTGTATTCTCCAGTCCTGCTATGCTCAGTTTCTCCCAGTTCACTCTCTTAAGCTGCATTGTGTCTCCGGGACCTCCCAAAGTTGGTGGACGTGGAACTGACGACGGAGGAGGGGGTGGTGGTGGAGGCGGAGGCGGCGGTGGGGGTGGTGGTGCTCCCATGGGAGGAGGGGGTGGTGGGGGAGAAGCTGCACTTGAGCTGGCGTCTTCTAAGAAATAATCAGGACAAAAGATGTCAAAATTCTCTAAGCAAGATTCAGGCGAAGAATAGGTACCCATTCTCATGCAGTCAGTGCATAAATAACGCAATATTTGTATTGCACTGGTTTTAGTACAATTATTAAACTTCATAAATGGAGTAACGTTAAAGCCTGGGTCAAATGTCGAACTTTTCATGAGACAAACTAAATTGGGCAGATTAAGTTCATGAAAAGTTTGATGTCTGTCTTGTACTAAACCAGGGTAGACACAATGTAACTGAGAAGAAATTAACATAATATTTAGATCCACCAAATTACAATTTTGTTTCGTCTCCTGAAAAGTTCGACGTTTGACCTTGGTCCTAGAAAGTTTCAAATTTGGCAGCTGGATGCACTGAGCTCAGTAATTGATACTACTACAGACTTAAAAGATGGAAACACTTTTCCACAAAATCTAGAATAAAAAAGCATCTGATTTTTTTTTTTTTTTTCATCTTTGAGCATACCTCCTTTATCTTTTTCCCTTCGTGCCTTCACAGCTGCTTCTAAAGCATTCTCAGGTGTTTTGTTGGGAGAGCTTGGTTCACTACCGCGATCTTGAAAGAAACAGAATTATAGTATAATAAACTGGCACCTTAATCATCATGTTTCTCAAAGCTGGGTCCCATACAGCTTAAATTCAATGTAATGTTCAATGCAGAGTTTTTTAAAAGGATTCTCTTACAGCAATTTGATAACAAATATATTTAACCTCGAAATCAAGTGTTCTACGGCGAATAAAACAATCATCTTCCAACCTCCTACTGTAACAGTGTACCATATATTGTTTTGCGGCACATTATAAGTAAATAAAATGAACCAAGATTATTTCTTTTAAAGCAGGGACGCATTTTAAACCCCAGATCAACATGTATTTTACCTCCAGCTTCTCCTCTCCCTTTCAGTTCTGATACTGTTTTCTCGCTATTTTCCAGGGCTTCTTTAGTCTCCATCAGCTCTTGTGTAGTTATCGCCAACTGATGCTGTACTTTCTCTATACTGACACCAGACGCCTCACTAGAGGTTTCTCCAACGCCGCTATCACCACTGCTAATAGAAAATCCTGAATGAGGGGTTGAAGTAACTGGACCTGTAGAAAGAGATGACTGAACTCCAGTAGTGTATGTTCCAATAGGACTGTGTACTTGCGCTTGTGTTTGGATACTTGTTACGCTTGATTTTCTCATTTCGTCTGCTAAGAGGGCATCTGCTAGTTCTTCTGTTGTTGACAGAGAAAATAACAAAGATTGTTAATTCCTCACTTTCTTTTCGCAACTGCATTAGTTGTGCCTTAAACTGCGATGATCTTCTTTGCATTTATTTCTTCACTCTGCGGTTCAAATAATATAAAATTTATATATCCATCATTTCATCTTCATATTTTCCGGGAATATTACGAATCAACTTAACGATCAGCCCCCATTTCGGTGATTTGGCTTGGTAGCTTAATTGGTTGGAGCGCTGCACCTGTATCGCAAAGGTCGAGGTTTTAATCCCGGCAAGCCTGAGTTTTTCAGCCTTTCTTTTCGCAGCTGCACATTGAGTTGCGTCTTAAATTGCGAGGTACAGTCACAGCAGAGTCTTTCACAAACACCAAGGCACAAATGAAAGGGTCCTCATTTTACGAACAAAATGTTTGCTGTATTATGGAGGATACTGCTGTAAGTTTGCCACCTTTGGAACCAAAACAACTGTCCTGATAGACTCGGAGATGAGGTATCAAAAATTTAGAGTTTGTGTCCAAAATGAGACGTTTGGTTGTCTTAAATGTATTTTGAACTTTTTATTTGTAAAATTTACAAAGGCTACACTTTGAAGAGTGGTATAATGGACTTGAATAGACCATTTGGATGACAACATCATTTTACTACTACGTCTTTGGTTTATAAAGAAGACTAATTCAAGCTTCTAAAGTGAATATATTTTATTACCAAGTCCTAAATCAAGGTCATCATCATCATCCCATCCTGAATCTGGTGTACCTGTACCTTGCCTGGGTGACCTGGGAGACATATCACGCACTGGAACTGTATCCAGGTCATACCCACCTGTTGATTAATAAAACAAATTATGAAAGCAAGTCAAAAAGGTGATGGCTAGTGGATTCAATAAAAAAACCCTGACAGAAATTTCAAAAAAACTAATAATGGATGATAAATGTATGCAAAAATGTAATTGATTTTGTAGTTTTTACGTTGGTCAATTCAAACAGAATCTTAAGAGCAAATGCCTGTAAAAATTGAGCAAAATCGAAATTTCGCGGCCACAGCCAAACTCATTTTCGCTCAGATATTGTCCATAGTTAGGTACTAGTAAGTAACTAAACGTGGTGCCGGTTGCTCGATATTTACAGACATTCACTCTTAAGATGACAAGAAAGCATCAGTTGCTTACCATAACCACTTCTTGGACTAAGACGTCCTCTGACCACTCCAGCACCAGGCCAGTTACCACGGGATTCATCAGATGTGACTAAAAAAAAAATGTCAATTAATCAAACATTTGTTTGCCTTTGAAACAACTTCAAGCTAAGGAAAAGGTAATTTTCCACTGGATCAGCTGGGACCAGCGGCTTGGATCAACGTCACAAAAATCTTTGTTACACAGAAACAAGACTAAAAACAATGCATATCAAATTTACATACATGTACAGCTGAAGAAAAGTTGAAATAACAAATTATAATAATAAGTAAAAGCAACAAAACCTCAACAAATTGAATTTTGTAGTGCACGGAAGAGCGCTATACATACACCTTATTCGATGGTTTAGCATATAATACGTGCGGATATTTTGCGAGTTGCGTAGTATTTTTCCGAGCCCCGCAGGAGCGAGGAAAAATACGAGCAATGAGCAAAATGTCCGCTCGTATCATATGCTAAACCATCGAATAAGAGGTTTATTATTCCACTACAAAAAAAAATTGCTATTTGGCAATTGGTTTCTATTTTTTGGTAAGAGTATTCAGAAACATCCTGATTCCATCTGGGAGAATGACGTTAACAATGAGCAAAATGTTCGCGCGTATTATGCCAAACCATTGAATGAGAGGTTAATTATGTACTGCAAAAGAAAAATGTTATTTTGGCTTCTATTTTCTAGTAAGAGTATCCAAAACATCCTCATTCTGTTAGCCATAGTTGCTCCTTCTCCATCCGCCGGTATCCGCCCTGTTGCAAACCGGTTATTCTCTTGACCTTATATGGTAAAATGACATAATAGTGGAATAATAAAGTGTAATACACTGCATGCAATCTGCCCTGAGTCAGTGAATAGTCTCCCAACTAATATTTCCCTTGATCCTCTTTTTTGTATTTTCGTGTAGCAAAAATAAATGTTATTATTTGCTTGATTAATTATTGTTTTTAATTTATGGCAAGCTGGAAAGGTCACATGTAAAAGTGCAAAGAAGCAGCTGTATTCATGAGTAATCAAAAAGATTTGGATCTGGTTTTATTACCTCCCCCTGGAGTTGTTACGCGTTGTCTGGGTGCATCAGTAAGTCGCATGGCCTGTACTCTGTAAAGAACATCAACTACTTCATCATTGTTGGTATCGATACTTGGAACAACACCAGCTGAAATGAAAGTATTTAAAACTTGTTGAAGCCTTGCAGTAATTCATGTGCATTAAATAATCAAGTTACAACTCCCTCCACAATGTAAAGGTGGATCCAACAATGCATAATTTAGTGGTACTACTTGTGCCTGATATTAAAAAGGGGAGGATCTTGTGAACACTGAGATGCCACACCAGAATGATGACAATGGTGATAGTCATGATGATAGAGAAACAACAGATAAATAAAATAGAGAAACAACAATAGCATTTCACATCCATGCCTGAGTGGACGAAGGCTACAAAAACTCTCTACAGACTACCTTGTTTAACTTGCCTCACACTGCATCATTGTGTCCAAAGTGAATTTTATTGTGGTAGGCAGTTTTAAAGAAGAAATGGAGTAATTTGTTAGAGACAAAAAAGGAATGCCTGGAACTGTAATTGAGTGATTAAAGCAAATCAAAATGATTACTGACAGGCAGGAAAATGATCAACTAATACTGTCCACAAAAAGAGTAATCATTGTGGCCAATACAAAATAATGTCCTTAAGATCACCACTACTATTATTAGGGAGCTAATAAGCAGTGATGAACGTGACGGCAACCAGACGGCAAAAAGCAGTAGGATTAGATTGGCAAAACAACAACTTCGCATAATAATATGCATCATGCTTTTTTGTACATTTCTTAGCCATTGTTGCACGAGTATAACATGAAAGTACCTAATTTCACGTTTTGTCAAGGACGGGAACACAAGAGGACAACTTTCAATTTCTTTTCCAGAACTTTGATACCGTCCTTTTGAATTGAACTCCAAAAAAGTATGCCAACATTTTACACGAGATGGAATAAGCGCGAAGAAGTTCGAGGCAGAGCGAATTCACTTTTTAAGTGGCATTCTAGATCTCCTAACCATTGCCATCGTTGCTGCTTACAGTCAAGGAAAGTCAAGCGTACCCCCAAGATTCTATTGATGAATTGATTACTTGAAAAATGAATCCGGCAGTCGTTCCCGAAACTAGTGTCAAATTCAAATTGACATTCCTGCATGCGTAATGATCAGTGAATATTTTACAAGAACTTCTCTGTGTTTGGTCAGATTGAAAATCTTTCAATAGATTAAATTTCTTAAAAGACATTTACATCAAACTCAGGGAAACTGAGCTGGTAGAAATTTCGTAACTGAATCGAGTGTGAATTCACAGTTCCTTATGCATGCAAGAATGCATCGTAGACGAATCTGAAAAGATCTACAACCACCAACGGATTCAACCTTCAAATAATAAATTCATTAATGAAATCTTGGGCGGTACGCTTGACCTGGGTTGACTGTAAGGTCCCTGTTATCATCATCATCGAGGAATGTTGCTTAGAGACGGCTGACAGTTAATTTCATTGACTGAAAGAGACCTTACCACTGCCTAATATTGCTAATTTTGTGGGTGCAATTGACAAAGAAACACGGCTTGACTAGCTTAGCTTTTCTTTAGCTACATTCCTCATCATCGTCATCATCATTGACAACAACAAAAACAACATTATTATCACATCTATCAATGTGCCATAAAACCCTTTTATTGTAATAAATTGAGGCCCTGCCAGGATAAATTCCGACAAGCAACATGACCCAAAAAGTAGTGACAGTGTAAAATGGAATCAAGACAAGTGACAAACACCCTCGGCCAAATTGGGACAGTGACGGCAAAGCCGAGAATAAGCAATAAAGAAAGTTGGTTTGGCTAATTTATCACCAGTCTGAATGCCAAGAAGAAATCATTTTCGTCAATTTTCCTTGCATTTTAGAGAACATCTCTTCTCTCTTGTCAGTGAGCTTCAGTGGACCCTCCTAAGCACTCATCGCATTACACTTCATTTAAGCAACCCTGCACAACTCCTGGGAGACAGTGCGTTCATGATTGGATCACTTAATTGTGAATGGCGATGAAAAGGTGTTCAATACGTGAAATGTTAATTGAGAACTTGCAGGACTGTAATGGTTTCAATTTCCGGCAGCGACGTGAAGCGCCTCCTTAAAATTCAAATGAGCGACATGGGACCCCCCCCCCCCCCCCCCCCCCCCCGCAGAGCCTCATTATTACAAAATCAACAACATCACCATCACAATCACCATCAACATTGTCATCATAATCAACAACAACAACAACATCATCATCAAAGTACAGTGTATGAACGTCTTCGTCATTGCCATAACATTATAGTGCGGACACTCAAACCGGGACACTTGGAAGAAAATCGTCCAATCACAACATTTTTCTGAAAACAAAAGATTCTTAAGTTTTTTTTTTTGGGGGGGGGGGGGGGGCATAATTGGACCACCTAATTCATTAGGTTCAACTATACAACCATTGAAAACTTTAAAACCATTTGAACTATCCTGACCTCCCAGGGTATAGCCCTCAAATTTATAAAACTTGTTAATTGGTCCATTTGTTTTCAGAAAATGTTGTGATTGGACAATCATCTTCCAAGCCGTCCGGCTTGAGTGTCCCCACTGTAACAGTCCTACAATTTTTCTGGATTAATTATTTTTCTCACCATTCATCTTCCTTGATATCATTCTTGCTGCTGCTCTGTCAAATGCTTGCTGTTCTTCCGCTGGAAGAAGTTCACTCAAGTAATGCAACATTTGGAGCTTTGCTCCATCGTCCAGAACAGGTTCCAAGGCATTAATTAATCTCTGAACATTTCTAAAAATTGCCATTCAAAGATTTAGCAATAAAAATTCACTTTCCACATTTTCGTAAAATTCTTTACAACAGACAAACAAAGGTATTAAACTTCAAATAACCAAGAATCTGTAAAACAACTCACTAACATACACATCAATGAAAAGAGACAGACACTTTACAAAAAAAATTGCATGACAAAAGAAGCATCACATCTACATGTAATGAAACATCTCTCACAAAATTGAAAATTCAGACTGAAAATAATGTCCCTCACACAAGTTTCTCATATTACGAGTAAGTTTAATGTGTTCTCCCTCAGGGTTCAAACCTCGCTCTCTCCACTAGCTATATTTCCAAGTGCAACTCCTCAGTCTCACATGTTAATAGCCCACTGGCCTAGTAACCTCTTATACCAGATGGGATTTTGACCTTGTTATGTTTATACTTAGGAGATTAATTTTGTTTCATTTGTTCCCAGAGAAGCCCCTAGAGAGATTATTTAATGTATATTATTGTGTTCAAAATGCCATAACCATGAAAAAAGAAAGCAAACTTGCCTATCTTTACTATACTGGTCAAGGCTTTGTTTAATGACAAGCTGTTCCCCACGTGTAAGAAGTTGGCTCATCTGAAACAATATCAAAATTTGTTTAAGTACACACATTTTTTATTGTCATCCATTTTGAAGCATGTGTAGGTCAAGAAAGAACTCTGAATTTCATTGTAGGATAGTGGATAACTCTGATTAGCGTACAATGACCATATTTCTTGTACATGTTAATTATTAAAAGGGTTCTTACTTGAGATTGAAAAGAGGATCACTTGACTAGTTTTGCATTAACTAAAATTTACCCTGCTGATCATAAAAAATGATTCCGCACAAGTTTAGCCTCTGAATTGACTCTCATTCCATACGAGTATGTACATTTGGTACAGTGTGCCAAAAATCCCCTGGACATTCCTAATGAAAAAATCAACTAGATTACACCATACTATCAAGCCCAAACATCACATCACCTGAATTTTGAACTGCCTGGACAGTATTCGAAGATCATCCTTACTGTAACCTGTTCCATTCATGAACAGATCACTCCTGATAGAGAAAGCCTTTGATGCCCTGGAAGAACATCTTGAGACAGTTGCTGGTCTTTCATTTTCAAATGTTACAGACAGCTGTGATGACCTGCTTGATGATGGAATTGATGATATTGATGTCTGGTGTTTCAAAGCACTTGTGGGTCGCCACTGAACCAACAGAGTTGGATGAGAACCGCTTCCTTTTAACAGCTGTACCACATGATTGTGTGGCTTGCCCCTATTGAGAGATCAGATACATTATTTTAAGGACATTAAATGCTCAAATATGTTACAGTGTTGTAATGTTTTAATTTCAATTACGTTTTCTCCTGATTCAAACTGATGACCATAATTTATATTGTAAAATTCTTAAACAATAAGGAAAACAGATTTCAAACCAAGGAGAAAATGAAACCACAGCTGTGCATACATGTATATGTTACAGGTCAAAATTAAATTCAGGTTCAAATTTTTTAACCTAGGTTGATTCTCTATTTCCTTTGTCTCTAGGGCTAGGAGACAAAGGGAATTGAAAATCTTTAAAAAATTCGAACCTGAAAATAATTTTGACCTGTAACATATACACCAAAACTAATAAAAGTGCATTAATTTGCTCCCAGGCAACATCCAAATGAGTTTCATGTCATAACCCTTGAAGCCTAGGCTTTTAAAGGAGCAGTTGGGCTGGGTTCAATTCTTTGCTGGATCAACATTACAGACCCAGGGGATTGCAACACATACACGCATGTATATGAGGCCATCTGATATTGCGCGATGGTGCGATTTCACACCATTGACCTCAAATCACATCCGATCGCACAATTTGAGGAAAATCACATAATTCGTAAAAACAGTAAAGTAAACAATGAATTCTAGCTTTAATTAAAAATTTTCCCAATCTTAATGTTATTTAAGGTGATTTACTACTAAAGAAAGCCTTGCATGGCATCTGAAACCTTCGATCGCGGCGTCTGGGCAGCCATTTTTTTCAGAGACAAGCAGTGTGGTCAGCAGTTTAATGGAGTCATGTAATATTAAGCAAATGTCCTTTTTCTTTTCCAAGTCAAAATAATCGGACAAATTAAACTATTTTGTTTTAAAATAGATGTTTCATTATTCCTTTACATTCCAATTGCCGGTTAAACAACATTAAAGTGGTTTTTCTCCTTTGAAACCTGGTAAAACAATGTAAATTAGCCCTGAAAAAATCACATAATTTATCGCATAATAGTCCTTTCTCATCGCACAATCCACCCTGAAAACATCGCACAATTTCTGATTTTTTATCGCACCCTATCAGATGGCCTGTATAATGCATGCAATACATATACAGTGAACATTGTACAGCAGATTTACACAAAAAACAAGGGAAGAGGCCAGAGGTAAAATTTTTCAGAAACATGTACATGTACAATTAGTAAGTGTCTCACTTCTGTACACATTGCAGTTGCTTTGTGCAGAATTGCTGGAAAAAATATCGGTTCCTCTGAGCTATTACTTTCATGAGGTACTAAGAGCAGCTAAACACATTAATTTTAAAAAAAATCAGTCTGAAATTGTTCTTCACATTCTGATAGAGTATCCTTGAATTTCTAGGCTTTTGCATAATGCCACATATAATAATTATTTTATTGGTGGCTAATTAGAGAAAGAGAGGCTGTAAGCATATTTATCTTCCTTCACTCTCCAGATTTTAGACTACCATTGACTGAATGTGAATGGTTTTAACTTGGATTTTTGACATTGGGGGTGAAAACTAGAAATACAGTAGTGCTTTGAACAAAGTGGTGTTTTTAACCCCTCCCACCCCAATTTGAGCCTACAATCAGGGACAAAAGTAGTTGACACACTTGTTTAAAATGAGTGCTTTTATCAATCATTTAATTCATTTATAATTTCATTCCTTTTAAACGCCGTAAATCCCCTCACCCCCTGGGTCAATGTTATCTGAAGTAAAAGAAAGACTTGAGGGTCCAGAATACAACATTGATTTTTGGGGGGAGGGGTTGGGGTAGACAGGGGAAGGGGATAGGTATGTCCACTATGTAAAAAGGGGCCATTTTACGGAAGTGTCTCAACACTTTTGTCCCTCATTGTCTGAATGCAAAATTGTGCTACTGCACACGAGTTAGGCACTATGTGACAATGATTTTAACTGAAATTAAAGAAATCAATGACATAATTATGTTATTGGTGGTAGGGGTGAAATTGACTTATTCACGACCGAAATATAGGGCCAATTCGAATTACGTGATGACGTAACAAAAGGGGTTACGATATCAAGAATTGACGTCGATATGGTTTACAAGCTAAAAACTGACGCTGAAACTCGCACACATGTACAACTTTTGGTGAATTTCAAGGGTACGCGTACTGAAAATATTTGTAATAAAGTGAATATTTCTCGTTCTTCACTTTGACCGATTGTTAAGGTGCAAACAATCACGGGTAGGGTAAGGATTGACACGTAGTGGGTATAGTCACAGGCTGGCGACGGAAATATGGAGTGTTAGCGAGGAGCGGCCGTCACTGCGTTCAATATCGAAACTACGGAAAAGTGACGGTTCATTCATGACCAATTTAATAAAAAACTAAGGACCGCCTAGGAAATATTGCAAGTGTACACGAAAACAATTACTTCCAATCCCACCTCGCGACACCCTGTGTGACATGATAACGCAACGTAAATAGCGTGACATGAGCGCATATGTCTGTGTATTTGGAGTGCATTTCTCAAGAGAAACCCTGTGTTTTTGTCTATTGTCAGCAAGAAAAATGAAAAGAGAGCTTTGAAACGTGAACTGGTATTTGACTTTCAAAGAAAACGACAGCTCAAACTGAGGAAAACACTGCCTCCTTCATGTTACAATGGTTAACCAGTTTCGGCAAACGGAGAGACATAGTCTTTTATGTCTCTTTAATGCCACTATGTTTTCTCGTGGTTAACCGTTTAAACTCCTGATTTGCACCGCGTCGCTGTAATTTTGCTCGCCAAGAATACGTATTGCG
This sequence comes from Porites divaricata, assembly GCA_038088405.1. NCBI lineage: Eukaryota > Metazoa > Cnidaria > Anthozoa > Scleractinia > Poritidae > Porites > Porites divaricata. Next base: position 1,332,594 of record JBBMOI010000019.1, on the reverse strand, counting down.
AAGCACTTTCTACATAGTGGAATCTTATTTTGCCTTTTGCGAGGAATTAGCGCATGAAACCTTCGTGTTACAACGGTTAACCACGTTTCGGCAAACGGAAAGAAACATAGTCTGTTATGTCTCTTTAATGCCACTACGTTTTCCCATGGTTACCCGTTCAAACTCCTGATTTGTACCACGTCGCTGCAATTTTGCTCGCCAAGAATACGTATTGCGAAGCACTTTCTACATAGTGGAATCTTCTTTTGCCTTTGTGAGGAATTAGCGCATGAAATCGGGTAATTTTCCAGCGCACAGCCGTCATTGATCACCTGTTATCTCGCTCTCCTTGTCATCAAGTGAACTTCCGGGCCAAAGTAATTGGTTTTTTGGCAATGATATAAACTGGTGTCTCTATCTTGCAAACAATTAATTTTCTTTAGCATTATGCGATTTAGGAGCTGGGAAATGAACGTAGTTGTGCATCCATCATAATGGCACAAGTCAATGCGAAAAATAATGCACGTCCGCTCCTTTACTCTGCTGAGTACTTCATTCCTGTTCATTCGCTTAACCATTCACCAGAACAATTTCCCTTGTAGCTTAGTGTTTCCATCGTTTTCCCACTATTGATAATACTTGTGAAAACATTACATCTGCAGCAACGGCAGTGATCACAACTGACACAAATGATTTCCTTTCGACCCGATAGGGTTAAATCAGGAACGTGCGCGGGAATATAAGATTAAGTAATGACATACGCTTCGTACATTTTACTGTACGTATACTACAATCAGGACGAAAATTTAGAAATTGTTGTTTATAAACAAACAATTTGGCCCATAGAGTAACTTTATCACACCAAAATTCATCAGCCTCAAAAATCTTGCCCAAAAACATAGATACATATTTCAGACAATCAGGGACAAAAGTAGTTGACACACTTGTTTAAAATGAGTGCTTTTATCAATCATTTAATTCATTTATAATTTCATTCCTTTTAAACGCCGTAAATCCCCTCACCCCCTGGGTCAATGTTGTCTGAAGTAAAAGAAAGACTTGAGGGTCCAAAATACAACATTGAGTTTTGGGGGGAGGGGTTGGCAGACCTGCCAACCCCTGATAAAGGAAAATCTGGATACCCATGAAAAAATATCTGGAGATTCTACGAAAAATAGTGAGATTCTACTTTTTTCTTGATTAAGATTAATCAAACCCTGTTTCCATTGGGGGCAGTCATTAAGTGTTTTTTCTAAGTGTTACCTTCGTTCCTTTATTTGTGTTAAGCTATAACGATCATTAAGAACTGCTTTTACAGGGTAATCTTTGGCCCAAGAGGGATTGTACTTTACCCGATATTTCGCTGCTGCATTATATTTTCGGCCACTTTTTTGAGCAGGTTCTTCCCGGTCCGTGTCACTGTCAGAATTCAAATCTTCCATTGAAATATCAGCGGCATCAGTTCTAATTCTTTTTGCCATTTTTATCCGATTGCAATTGCTTTCCCACGCTGCGTGTGAACTTGCAAGACTACAGGGATACTCGGCATGGGATCGAGGTTCGGTTAATGGTTAACATAGCCGCGGCATAAAATTACTAGCGAAGGCCTAGGAACAAGGCAAAAATCGGCAGAAAAGCAGTAAACACAAGTACAAATGTAACAGTGTAGAGTTCTGATTTATTCACTTATCATTTTATCAGTTTATGTCACTAGCTTCCCATAAATTTTTAATTTTTTCATTTTACAGCTAATATTTCATTTCAGAATGATTTTCCCCCAAAAATCGTGAGATTGAGGAGTCTTGTCGTGAGGCCGTGAGAAAAGATAAAAAACCGTGAGAGTTGGCAGGTCTGGGTTGGGGTAGACAGGGGAAGGGGATAGGTATGTCCACTATGTAAAAAGGGGCCATTTTACGGAAGTGTCTCAACACTTTTGTCCCTCATTGTAGCTAGTATTGATAAGAGGTATCCCAGCCCTAGTAGATAAATTTATATTTACACATCAAACCTTACAGTTAAGTTATTACCTGACATTCAATCCATTTATTTCCAGAATGTGGTCTCCAGCTTTCAGTCCCGCATGAAAGGCTGCTCCACCTTAAATAAAACAAAAAGAATACATGGCATGCTTTACACACAATGTGTGGTTCCAGAAAATGTCCATACCACCCCCACAGAAGGGATCGGATTTTCCAGGGAGGGGGGGGGGGGGGGTCAATTCGCCTAAATTTCCAGCGGGGAGGGGGTGCACCATAGGAAAATTTTTCCAGCGGGTTCTTGTGACGCATAAGAGTGTAACAAAGAAAAAACACTCAAATTTACCACGATAATTTTAATTTTGTGGAGACAAAAAACACGACGAAAGTTAAACAGCCACTAATCATAAGGATTAATGAACATAGCGAACATTATGTCAGTCCCCTGCCATGACCACTCACGCTAAAGCGTTCTTTACAGTTTGCAGTTTTCGAAGGGATAGCCATTCAAACAGACTTGGAATCCGTTTGAACAGTTTGGGCTATCCGTTCAAAAAAAATTGTAATCCATTCAAACGACTTGGGCCATCTGTTCGAAAAAAATTGTCACCTGTTTGAATGGCTTCGCCTATCCGTTCAAAAAAAATTGTCATCTGCTCGAATGGCTTGGGCTATCGGGGCCGTTTGAAAGGTTCGAGCTTTTCGTTCGAAAAAGAAACTGTCGACCATTCAAGCGTCCTGAAACTACCTGTTCAAAGATAGATTTTGGCCAAGTTTCTATCCCAAAACAATTTTGTTGCAAGCCACTCGCGTTGAACCATCTGTTATTCTTCAGGTATTCTTGAATAGTCATGTTAAGAAGTTTGTTTACAAATGCATCATGAACAGTCATGGATCTCTGCTCCTTTGTAGCCATCTTCGCTTTCATATTATCATTCAATTATTGACAGTATCGAAATTTGTTTTTTTTTAACAGTTACGTTTCCCAAAAATAATAATTTATATTTTATCTTTTATGCAATTTTACCACAAATTCAAATATGCAAATTTGGTAGAATGAAATTCAATACTCACTTTGTCTTATCACACGATGAGGTCCTGATCTCTCCATTTTAACTTTAAGTGTTGCTTTCTTTCAGAAAATACATGAAACTGCCAAAATTTGGCATTCTAGTGAACAAAACTGTCCATTTGTTCACTTCAATAAGAGATAGCAATATTTCCAAGGGGTGTGCAAAAATTCTAGAAATTCCAGAGGGGAGGGGGGGTAAATTTTGGGGGCTGATTTTGAAAAATCCAGAGGGGAGAGGGGTCATAGGGCAAATCCCTTCCGTGGGGGTGGTATGGATATTTTCTGGAACGGTGGAACCACACAATGTATCAAGTAATACAGGTCAAAAATAAGGTTTCATCCAAAGGTGGCTAAATTGAATTATTTCACTACACACTTACTGAATAGAGAAATGGCTCAGAGTAGCTAAGTAGACTAGACAAGGTAAAAAGGTAGGTAGAGACGCACATGAGGCAAAGGCCCAAACGGCCGGAGCTTATTTTGGCTTCATTAAAATGAAGCACCTAGGAGTATTGCTACTCCCCTCTGGATGGGATGTTAATCCATCGAAGGGTGACACCCCAGCAGTACGTCGCTGGTACCCATTAATACACCTGGGTGAAGAAAGACAAAGTGGAGTAAAGTTCTTTGTCCAGGGAAACAACATGATGGGCTTGAACCCCTGGACCTCCAGATCCGGAGTTTGAGGTGTAAACCAATTGGCCACACACGCCTCCTCAGTACACAAGACAAGTTTGTGGACAAAACCCTTTGATGTGACTACAAAAATGTTTTCTTAAATGCCTCAACTTATCGGCACTGTTTGATTCATGGTCATATATGGATTAAATAATGAAACAAACCCAATAAAATATTGCACCACACCTCTATCGACAGTCTTAATAAACACAGGGGAGCTTCCACTAAGTGTAAACCCAAATCCTGCACCAGCCCCATCTCTTCTAACTTGAACAGTCCTACAATAAAAATTGTGAGGAGAGTGTTAATTGCATCCTTTAATGTAAGATACTAAACATACCTATCTCCCAAAACCTCACAAACCTACACCTTAGTTACATTTAATCCCCGGCAGGATCCATAGTTTGGTAAATGGATGGGTGACCAGTTGTTACAGATAACATGCATACATGTACAGTACAACAATGACTTACATTACACACTGATAGAAACAACTAATAATTATACAGACGATACCTTGGGGGACCAGCTGCACTGTCTCTCTTTTTCTGCCTTGCCAAATTACTGCTTGTTCCATGTGACCAAGTGCTGACAGAAACAACAAATTTTATAATCAAATTTCTCAGTTTCAATATATCTGCAAGGGTTTCATAAAAAATTGAAGTTGCCAGCAGTTTTGAATGGAGTAACTAATGGTAACAACAAGGGGTGGGTAGGTTCCTTCTTTTGGGAGAGTCTGGGGGTGTGCTCCAAAAGCAAAATTTGAAATTTTCATAGCCCTTACTCTTATGGGTCAAGGCCGCTAGCAGCATTTACACTGTACGTACCCAAACCTGCCAATTGGGGCAAGATGATGGCTATTGTATGTAGAAAATTCTAGGTCTGAGGCACTAATTGCTAAATCTGGTAACAATTCATCATCAGCTTGCTCTCTTCTGGCCTGCATGATTTCCCCATTGTTTCCAACAAGAATGTCAAATAAAGGCTGATCCTTCTTGGGAATAAAACTCCTACACAGGATATAAAAGAAACAAAACACACTTAGACATAACCTTCCATTTAGTCAAAGGAATTGGTATTGTAAAGGGTTTAGTGGTTAAAGTACAACAAACATCTCTACAAAACTTTGATATATTGTTATTTGTTATATAGCTGGAAATTTTTTCCCAACATGGATTTACCGTAGCTCTCATTGGTTACTTTGATGTCACATGGCATCTAAAAATCTAAGAGGACAGTCTTGAGACATGGTTGTGACTAGAATGGATACCCCAAAGTCAGATTGTCATCTTTGCTCAACATACATGATAGGAGTCTTATAACTTAAAGTAGTAAATAAGAAAAGAAAGAAAACAGAAGAAAACAGTAGAGTAGATAGTTCGTAGGACTTGAACCCGTGTAATTTGATATATAATCCACATCCGTGTCCACTACACCATCAAGGGCTAACTGCCGAGACCGGTTAATTTTAACGTACTTTACATGGCGTTGATCATTACATTATTGAAAGCTAACCGTTTTTAAAACAGCGCTTAACCCTAATCACTGTACTTTGGTGCTAAACCCTGTATCCAACTCTTTTCCTTGCACAACTGTCTTTTACTCTGATTTCCCCACTTTTTAAATTCGCATAGCGTGGAGTAGAGTATAGCGTTGGGTAATAAACATAAGGTGTTCAACTTGATTTTGAGGTATCCATTCTAGTCATAACCCTTGAGACATAGGGCGTGATCCATTCAACCAAAATTTTCCAGAAATTTCAGTCCAAAACTCAATAGATCGGTTCGGTCCAACTGGAAAAGTTTCGAAAAAACTTTTCAACCTTTTGAGGTGGGCCACTTTTCCAAGCTGGACCGGTCTGAATTTTGGTTGAATGGATAGCACCCATAATTATTGCCCAGGGCTGCAGGTACACAGTAACTAAATGCAATAACTGTTGATCAGTAGGATCCCAAACAGACACAGTGGGTGTCCACTTCAAAATACAGTTTTCATAGACGAGAGAACCAAAGAGAATTAAATCCTTTCAAATAATAAAATGTACAGTGCATAATTTTTAAGATTTGCTTGGGATCAAGGAATGAGAATAGCCTAGTCAAGCTCAACTTGAAACTTTACCTTATATCTTTTAAAAGCTTCCTTTCCACAGGCATTTTAAGAATTCCTTTAAGGCTCTGTGCTAGTTCCTCAACAGACCTATATCGTGCAAACTGGTTGAGGGCTTTTATGAGCATCTTTTTCTTGGTTTCTTGACCAGCTAGGTAATAATTCATCTTGACATTTATGATATTAAAAAAAAAATTAGACGATAAATAGATAATTAGTTGCTCTATAAAAGCTCAAGTCAATTATTATCAGGGCTAATATATATAACTGAGAGCAACGTTGTTTTTCCAAAAGAAAATTAATTATCAAATGTAACTTCGACTCAGTCACCAAAATAACGTAGAAACTCGCACAACGGCAACTCAACATCATCCAGCTGTACTCATTTTGAAAACTGACTTAGATCAGAAATTTCGATAATTCTTACATATAAAGCTTACTCAATGCGAATAAAAGATAATTTTGTTGCCACAAATTAAAAATGTACTTTATGATCACAATATACGTATCAAATCAACGATGTTAACCACTAAATAGAATCTCGCAATTAGTCCACGAGAACAGTGATAACAGAGAACCTTAACGGCTCGACGAGGTTTGAAGTACAAGTTAATCGCTTTAGCAAAAATTATACAACAGTTTATCAATATACACGCCATGGTAGCAATGTAAACGTTGTGTTTATATCAACAGAGACAAGAACTTCGATAAATAACAATTAATAAAAGCTACAATGTAAATCGCTCAATTTTTGAACTTACCTGCACGAAGAAGTCTCTTGCACGTTTGTATCTTGAAGAAGAGCTCTTTGTGCCTCGTTTGTCGGTTATTCCCATATCTGCAGCGCCGGCAATAAGAACTAACGAAATCGTAGGACCACAGGAATCTATTATTTGCCCTACTTCATTCTCGTTCTTGTGTCTCACATTAACACCGTTTATACGAAGAACGAGGTCTCCACTACGAACGCCGACATTTTGTGCAGGGCTGCTAGGTTCAATCTCTGCAATGAACACAGGACCTTTGCCGCGAACTGCAAAACCAAACCGACCTCTTCGCCGTCGAAGATCAAATGTTCTGATTCGGGAAATCACTGCCAACGCCGGTGGAACCGTTCGCGATCTTTTAACCAGTAGGATGATTTCCTCTTTACTCAATCCTTGGACATTTTCACCATTTACTTCAAGTATCTGATCACCCGGTTGAAGACCTGCTCGTTGAGCAACGGAATTTTCTTCCACAGACAATATGACAACAGGGGCTTTTCCACCGACAGTGAAACCGAAGGCTTCAGGCCAATTTTCGTTTGTCCTCATGTCGATTAAACAACTTCAGCTACGATCTAAAACACCAGAACAAGTTTGTTCATTCCACAGGCAATTAGAACAACAAATACCAACAATTAGAAAGTCGAGAATTTATCGCAAATTTGACAAGTTCTTGGGTTAAATCATCCCGTTAATGAGGTCCACGACATGAAATGCAGGTGGCCGTTACCAACTTTTTATCTTAATTTTGTCTTCCTCAAAAAATGCTTTTGTTTTCCTCGTTTCAGAGTTGAATTTGTAAGCCTGGAATCCTTGTTATCGAAATCCACGCCAAACTGATGACATTTACAAGAAGTAGCTCAATGGTACGTATTGAGTGACAAGCACTCGACGCCAAATTCTGAAACCAAGCAACCGAAACCTCGCGCACTGTGTTAGAAACGAAAGGATCCAGAAACTGGTCTCGACGACAATTTTCCGGCCAGTTGACGACTTTATCCTTTGTTAAAAGAAACGAAGTACGTCATCCACAGACACTCAGCTGAAAAATAACTGCCGTTGTTTAGTTATTTCGCTGTTCGATCACTTTAAAACAATTCGCTTCTCTCAATTACACTGTTGTCCGCTCCGCACTGGCCCATTATTATTATTCATGCAAATTCCATGACGATTTTATAACCTTCCAACGAAATTTGCATATTTTCAAAATGGTGAGCGCTGAATTTGTCAACATTAGGCAAATTTCTTCGACGGCGGGAAATCCACGAAGCTTCTACGCTGCAAAACACTTGAAACGCAAAGCGTAATTTGATCCTGGCCTTATCACTAATATCTACCCAAAGAGAACACTGGGTATTTTTCTTAACACTCGAGGCATTCCCGAAGCATTCAGGGCGGGCAAAAACAAACAAACTTTGATTGCTGTCCTTGACCTCGAGTCACATCATAAGCCATAGCATTTTTTTTCTTTTTCCTTTAAAATGAAATAGATGTGTTTGCCAAAAGGTGTCTTATGGTTTGGTATCTATCTCATGGGTGGGTTACTTTTAAGTTCTGCTGGACATTTTGTCACTGCAGCAGTTTAACATTTTCTTTTTTCAGCTTATGTTCAGGAATTTAATCTAAATGCAGCGGTTGAACCGTTTTGGTCGTTTTTCAGTTTACTGCTTCCGTTTGTTTATTTAAAATTCAGTTATTAATTATTTGTTTGTGCGTTTGTCAATAATTTAGTAATTTAACTTGTCGCAAGAGAGGTTGTTTATGAGGAGAATCTTAGAGACGCACAGCCAGTTTAAAGACAGAGATTAAATGTCTGTGAGGGGAAATCAGAGTGTTAACAAAAGCACGCTTACACGTCATTTGTCAAAACATTTATCAGTTCAAAGCGTGCACCTGTTTGGAAGGCAAACACGTGAGAGTGGCTTCTTGTTTGCTACGAGGAATATAGTCTAACAGAGAGGAGATTTTTCAAAAATGTCAATCATTCTTATAAAGAGATAAGAGGGTATTTAGAAAAAAGGTACTTCGAATAGAACTGTGTTGCACTGAATTAAAGCAAAATTAAAGCCGATTAGTGTATGAGAAATGTACGTGTTCTCATGTCCTATTGTCGTCGTGAAACGAAGAAATACTCTAGCTTGTTGACAATAATAACATACATATCACCTTACAAAAACTGAAATCAATCTGCGGACTCTTCTGAAAACAAAACTCGTGTTCGTTTTTGCTCGTGAGGTTCCTAAAATGACACTTAATTAATTAAAATCATCCAAAAACACAGGCAGAAGCGATTATCTTGATGATTCTGGTCATTCTATGTCTCTATGTTGCTATGTTTGTAAAAGTAAAACGACATCAACAGCAATCCTCTCCTTCAAAAAGAGATTTCTTTTCGTGGCGCCTTCCCCCGTCTCGCGCGTCCAGTGCTCCCCTGAAAAGATGAAAACTTGAAAAATAGCGCCTGTTCTATAACCTCGTTCTCAGGCCTCAGGGACGGGTAGAAGAGAACCCTGGGAACGAGGTTGCCTATGGGCCCAGCATGCATCACCAGTGAGGACGGCAAAACGCTTGTGTGTGACTGAGAGGGCTATTCATTAGGAGTTTTGTCGTGATCTTCACTTAACATAAGTGTTTTCTGGTCTTTTACGAAAAAAATCTGTTTAAAGCAAGGTAAAATTTGGCTGAAAGTTTTTTTAAACAAAGTTCTTGCCACGCTTGTCACACAAGGTTTGCCGTCTTCTTTCCTCTTCCGTCCAGTTGCGTAAGTTGAGTAGTGTTCTCAACTATAGACCGTCGATTCATTTACGAATTTTATCATCCTATATATATACCCAGTCTTTTATTAAGCGTGTTCAACAGAAACCTGCGAAAAAGGTTACTTGTGTCAGGGTTCGCCCTGAGCAAAATCCTTAGTTGTTTTTCGGCGTTTGACACAAAATCCTAGGCTAGCTCTGCTCACAGAGATGCCTACCCATGCCTACACTGGATGCAGAGCATGAGCGGTTTCCGGTTTTGCAACAAGTCTTTGTACTGACCCGGTGCGCGAAATTCGGGCGCGAAAAGTTTCGTGGCTTACACTCGGTGCACATCTCTCGGCCCATGTCACACGCGACAAAAAAACTTCTGGAACCCAGGGACTAGTTAGGAGATGTCTGGGGAGTAGAACTTACAATGGCCTGCGTCGTTGCGTATCTAGGCGCTTCTGACTTGCCTTCCCATGTGACTTTGCGTTTTTTCCATTATCCTTTCTAGCGTCTGAGTCGGAGAGCATTAGAGGCTACCTCGTCGCTGTACTGCAGTGTCTTTCCAAGCCTTCTCGGTTAATCCATTTGACCCGAAACACGTCGTCCGCGCGCAATAATGAGACGTAGGGACTAAGCAATATAAGAAGCAGAATAAGCGCGCGCGCGCGCGCGCGGACGATTAAGGACGCTTGATCAGTTCAGTCGAGTGACGTGATAAAGGTTTAAAACGTCATAAGGAGGCCGCATGTTGTCAAAATTAACTTTTGGAAAAAGCTAAACAAATTGTTCTGCTAACTCGTTGAAACAAAAATGATTGCATAATGCGAAGCCAGTCTTAGTTATCTCTGACGAGCTGAATAAGGTTTTACGAGAAATCGTAACTTGTTTAAGCAATGGAAATGTTTTCGTTGGAAAGCAGAAAGGAAATGTTGCGAAGACGTTATCATTTAGCATGAATGAAGAAGCGGTTTACTCTGTGAAAGATATTAAATCAACAACACAAGGTACGTAATTGTAATTCGCGGCTGAATTCCCTTCAAGTGTGTAGGGACCTTTAAATTTCACAAAAGAATATTACTCTCCATTCACTGAGGACAGGGTTATAAGTGCAAAGTGAAATCTGATGTTACGCCTTAAGGTGCGATAACTATCGGTTGTGTGGCTGATTTCGATCCCAACGACATACTTTACAATATCTACGTTTTTTAGCACCAACATGTTCATGTGCCGAACGTGTTGGCTTTATTTTTTTAGAAAAACGCTGTAAATAACAGAGCTTTTGCTTAGTACCCGCATTAACCACGAGTTTGGTAGAGCAGTTTTATTAAAATTTACGGTGCTGCTGCTAATTTTTGACCAAAGTAAATGACTCTGCAAAGCCGTGAGATCAATTTTAGTAGCGGCAAAGAAATATCTATACTACTTCAGCATGTTACAACGATCTCTAGCTAAGGAATTGACTTCAACATGGATGGTCAAAAGCAATAATACGAAGTTTGTAACAGAAAAGTTTATTAGTGGAATTAACTTTTTAACAAATTAATATTTGTCGTACCATTGTATCATTTGTATACGTTATAAGCGTTTCAAGAAATTTTTATCGCCTGATGGTGTTTTTCTCAAGGAAAGCCGGTATAAGTCCTAAAAACTACCCTTCAGGTTGTTGTGAACTAAAAAATTCTAAATATTCATTTGAATAAACTTCTTTAATCCCTTAATGCCAATTTCATTTAATTTTTGTCAATTTGCTAATTGCAGTGCACAAAGCAACCCAAATTTGGAGCAATTATTTCTCCAAGTTTTTTTCTGAAAACTTTATTCTAAAGATATATCAGTTATTCTCCAAAGGGATTGATAATATTTGGAGGATTCGTTGAAAAAAGGAACTTTTTCCTAAGTTCTTAGGAGATATATGGTCACTATATTACAAGCAGTTTTCAAACAGATGCTTGAGTTAAATAAATTGATATGGAAAAAGAACAATAACCCCCCAAAATTACTGTCCTCTTAAATTATCGTCTTCATGTGTGGCAACCTAATAAGTTTTTGTTTTTTTGTTTGTTGCTTTAGTTTTATAAGGCTTTCAGGAGAGTATTATGATACTATAGGACACCAGCAACTCGTTGACATTGAAGAAGGGCCAAGGGATGTTCAATGTCCTGCTGGCCCAGCAAGCTCTTTGCTAGCAGGCTGCAGATACTCAAGGGCTTCCTTAAAACTTTGACATTGCTGGTTTAAAATCTGCAAAGGCAGCTTAAAAGTGCAGGGACGGTGTGAGGAGAGATGCCATCCCCATGAGGTTTTCTGCGATTTTTGCAAGACGATTTTTAGCTAAAAACTCGTACTTTCAGAAGCCGATAGTTCATTTGTTCTCAGAGGAGTTTTTACCGGTCCTCGATCGTCTGCCATAGTGACGAATGTGACGTCAAAGGGATAAGGAGGTCAATCCATTTTTAAACAAAAAGACGAATATTCCGCCGACTCTCGTGCAAAAAAGTATAAAACAGCACCAAAATTAGCAAACTGCTTTTAAATTGTAACATAATTATCAAACAGCAAGCTTGGAATGGTTAATTTTTGTACTCCATTTGGATAAATGTGAATTTCCGTAAAACCCTATGTATGGCCGGGGCGATTTTGAATCCCAAATGCCAAAATATTTGTGCTGAATTGTAGAGTTAATAACTTGCTACCTATCTCACCCCTTATTTTTTCCAAATAATTTTAACAAGCACAGGAAAAGTCGGGTTCTAGCCCCTCACCCCCAACCTCTTTTCCGATCCTTACACGTCAAAGGATTAACTCTAGCTTCACATGCTTCCCTCTTCACTGAACACTAATTGGGCAACATCAAAGAAAGCAATATAGAAAGGTTTATTTGCTGTTATTGTTATATCTCCAGATGTGACGCCAAATAACTGGAATTTTATGAACAACGCCTCCGAGATTTTGAAATGGTTTGTATGTTTTTCGGTTTTTGTATCTTGAAAGTAAAAGGTAAATAAAGAAAAAGGGGAAGGAGCACTGGTGAAAAGAACTGAATGAAAATGAAAACAAAACCTATTAACTAGAAAACCACATGGATAATAGAAAGACTGGATAGTCTTTCTATCGTCGATGCTTAAACCTTAGGCAATCCAACATACTAGTAGCCACAAATCAAAATTTAAAGCTCAAAATGATCAGCAATGATCAGTAACGCAACAGTTCAAAATATCAAAGATAATGTTTTCCTTTTTATCCCATAATCAATGATTTTCTTTGTTTTAGCAATTGGAAAATAATTTTACCTTTCACACTTGCGATCCTATTGTTTTCTGCTGCTTTTTTCACTAAGAAGGATATCACCTTTGCTGTTAACATTTGGATCTTTCCGGGTAAGCAATCTTTCCTTCCTTAATTTCTTAATGTCTTTGCTCTTCAGCGAACCTAGCCATAAAATATAACACAAGGGAAAATATATTCTTTAATAAAACTTTAACTAGTTATTTTTACCTATCGCAAAGCAGAGCAAAATGCCCAATAATTCAACTTACCGACGTCCAAGCTACTAGCTCTCTAAGCTAGATTATCTGCGTGTTTATTATAATCACGTCAGACTTAACATTTTTTTGTTAGCTGTAAAGCCGCAATCAAGAGAAAATCTTTTTGAGTTGATCATATTTTAATCCGGAAGCCCGTTCATTTATTCCGATTCCGACTCGTAACCAGGTCGTTTCTAGGTCGTCTTTATCTCTCCTTTACGTTCCAAGTGCACATTTTGGTAGGAAGGTCAGCTCTGTTTAGACTTTTTCTATTTTGTCAATGCAGGTTTTGCTGTGCTTATTGTATCCTTTGTGTGCTCAGAAGACCTGCAGAGATGGATTGCCCTAAGACATCAAGGTAATTTATTCCTAGGCTCTCAGAAAACATCAATAACAATACCAACGAAACAACAAGAAAATGATTACTGCAATCAAATGGCATTTTCGTTCGACGAGGCTTCACTTTTAAATAATAATTACTTTTAAAACAGTATTTAAAAGAAAACAAATATATGGAAAAAGATAATAATTATCACGAGCTCTCATGCTTTTTTTTTAAAAATTTTGTGATTGTATTATCTTGATTTATTTCACAGATTTTATGAACAGCAATTATCCCTCGTATATTCCACTCGTGCCACCTATTCCTCCACCTCCCCCACCCCCACCTTTCTCCCCTCCCCCTCCTCCCCCAAATACAATTAAGAAGCACAATTGGCACAAAATTGACTGCAGGAAGCTTTCGTGGGAAACACTGAGCCCAGATCTTCTTAACCAGGATACAATTTGGAAAAAGGTGGGTGAAAGAGTATTTTTTCTTCCTTACTTACTTTGTAAGGTCTTTTGATGACGTAATTTGTAAGAGATTAATTAGCTGCTTCAATTTTTTTGAAATGTTTTCAGATTGGAAAGAACTTGCCCTTGGAGGGCATTTTTGATTGTGAAGACATAAGAAGAGAATTTTCAATTATGCCATCTCAAGGTAGACAAAATTGTCTTCTGTTGTTAAATATCTCAAAAAAGACATTTTGATATTTCGTAGCCCGTGCAAAAAAGCTATACTAACTGCCACAAACTGGAAAATTCATCGCTGATCATAAGTTTCATTCTTTATTCACCTCCAAACAGGCGAAGAAATTTTTGATTAACTCCTTTGTCAAATTAAAGCTTAGATGACTGGTTAACCCCAGTATTTCGGAGGGTAGTTAGCGAGCCGGAATAAAAATGGAGACCTTAAGATCGAGGTTTGGCTATCTTACCGCAAACTGCAAACCGCGGTTTGCGGTTAGCGGTTTCACGTTATCCGTCTGCCCATATTTAGGAATTAAGATCCCGCGGGTGGTAGCTCGCGGCTGCCATGTTGTTTTTATTCATTCTTTCACTTCTATTTTAGCTGAGAAATCAAGGTTACGTTTCTCTGAAAAATAGTTCAATAATTTATTAGCGAAAGGGTTCTAAAAAGGAGTATTTTCTCTCAAACGCTCGGCGATTGTGATGTTTTAGAGTGCAAAAAACCTTGCGGTCAATCACTTACCTCTGGAGCGTGATCTAGCCGTACAAACATGAACCCTGACGGCAACGCACTAGTCACGTGACTTCCTGACGTTTGCTGTTCGCGGGTGATGCCGAAGAACCTCTAATGTTAACCTCTAATGGCTTATCCTCAACCTTGTCTCCAGGCTGATTCCTTAAAAAAAAACAAACAAAATAGAAAAAGCCCTGAGGACGAGGTTAACCTGTCCTTTCGAACAACCCCATAAATTATAACGGAAAAATTTCTTTCGCGACCGATTTTCGTGTTCCCAATGTGCCAAAAAGCCTCATATAATCGCCACTTTTAATGGGATTTTATTCAAAGCGTAAAATTCAGAAAATTTAAGGTCCTTATTGCCCGAAAGGTGGATAACACTATCCACTGGATTAATCTCTATCTAGTGGATATTGGACTTGGTTTCCGAATTACTTATCCACTGGAAAGAGATTTATCCCATGGATAGCGCGCGCTATCCAACGTCTAAAAAGCCAGACCCTGATCATTTATTTATAACAGAAAAATGTTAGGTAATGAAAATATTAACAGGTTACAATTTATGTTTACTGGCAGGATCTTTGAAAAAAGCCAAACGAGAAAGTGCTATGAACGACAAAAAGATTTTTAACATCTGTAAGTAATGATGACTACGATTACAAAATGTCTTGCCTTATCAAAATGCAAAACATCGAAACAAGTTATGTATATTACCTTGTTAAGGAGTGCTGTATTTTTCAAAGAATATTTTGAGTAAAATCGTCATGTTAGAAGAAAAAAAAAATCACTTACAGAGTTTAAAATTCGGTCCCCCATTCCCCTGTGCCTTATATGCCTTTTTTTCGTGACAGGTTTCGGCCTTCCTCCCTAACTAAATTTAGAGCGTGAGTACTAATTGATCGAGGAAGTTCTAATACTTTGTTGGGTGTTGTTTCCAGCTATCGTGATGTCACATCATAAGTTGAAAACTGAAGACGTAGCTCAATGTCTTATATCCGGGACCTCTGATCTGACCTCTGACGTGCTCAGACAATTGTTGGCATTTGCGCCTGACGATCGAGAGGTAATTATGGTCACCAAAGATTCAAAAATCATTAGTTTCTCTGTCGCAGTAAATTCATAAGTCGATTTTGAGAGTAATCATGCTCGCTCCTTGGTCCTAGAATTTTTGATTTAGGTAGTGGGCATGAATTTATAGTTATCTTTATTTCACAACGTAACAAAAGAGGATCAAATCAAGCTTCTGAAGTTGTCACTTCGTCACCACTGATTTCCGCGCGAACCGAGCGGAGAAATTCCATACTAATGACGTGTCACTTACCCAGAACTGGGTAGTGCTCCCGATTGGTCGACGGTGCCACGTGGGAAATTTGCTTCAACCAATAACAAGCACTACCCAGATCTAAGTAGCGACGCCTCATCAGTATGGGATTTCTGCACAAACTCGTTCTCACTCTTGCCTGGGAATGAGGATGATTTCTGCGCACGTTTCTTAGACATTGTGGCGTCACGAAATGTCGGCCATTGTGTCAGGCTGGAAGATTTCTGCTCAAATAACTGCGAATTGAACACTAAAATTATTGTGCGAAAATATAGGTGCTAAAGAATCTTAAAGTGTACTGTTACCACTTTAGGAACTAACTGCATTTTGTTGTCTTACCAGGCAAAAGCGATAAGAAAACAAGAGCGAGAGAAAGAGCCTTTACTTGAGCCAGCCGAGCGCTTCTATCTTGAGGTAATAAATCTTTTCTTACTTCAAAGACATTGAATCAAAGAGATTGAGTAGTATCTATAAATACGTAACGCCTGATCTTAGTCAAGTTATGATTTTTTTTTCTTTCCGTTGGCAGATTGCAGTCTCCGTTCCATCTTATAAGGAAAGAATGAGAACTGTACTATTGAAATCTCAATTCCAGGAAAGGATCGCGTACATTAAACCAGTAAGATGGCAGTAAGATATGGATTACTTCACATTCAATGATGAGCAGAAAGGGCACTGAATAGAAAAGAAATGCTCAATATGTCTGTCAGACACCAGTGGCGGATCCAGGAGAAGTGCCCGGGGGGGCCGGCCCCCCTTATTTCTATACAAAACTGAGGCCCGAAGGCCGAAGAATTTTTGGACACCGGGCTCCCTCCTTATCTAAGGGTCTGGATGACCGCCCTCCGCCCCCCCCCCCCCCGCCCTTACTCAAGGTCTGGATCCGCCACTGGACACAACTGTGTGGTTCCAATAATGGTTACCTAGTCAATGTAAAAGGAAACAGCGATGGTATTCCAACATGTATTTTACTGTGAAAGGAAATGTTATATTGAAAATTAGAATCCTGGTTTTGTTTGTTTGAAACAAGAAACTCGTTGGAGCATGCGCCAAGCACGCGTTATCCGAAATCGCGATTTTTCGATATTTTTTTCCTTGATTCGCACATAAGAGCACTTCATTTGTCAGCCACTGTCTATTTCTGAGCCAATTCGACAAGTTTATTTGTAATCCAGCCCAGTTTGCGAATATTGTAGCCATGTTGGCAGGTTGAGGAAGGCCCTTCTTTTTAAACAGCAAAGTACGAAACAAAGACAGACTGTTCACAGTCTCCTAATTTTTCGTGAGATCGTCGACATATAGCGCGTCTTACCGTTAATGGCGGCCGTCTTGATTTTCAAATGTACCGAGGGGGCAGGCATTGGGAATTATAACTATAGGGGGAGGGGGCGAGAAAAATAGCGTCCTCCCAAACCGCCCCCGCCCCCTAGTAAGTAGTTTTGACTCTCATGCAAGATGGCAGCCCGTAACGCAGAGCGCTTCATCTCGACGATCTTACGGAAAAATAGAGTACTGAGAACAGTCTAAAACAAAGACAGTGATTGTACACTTTTTTCTAGAGAGATATAAATGTTTGAAATACGGTAGCATTTTAATTTGTAATTTATTTTTCAGTATCTACAGACAGTGATAATAGCAAGTCAAGAGCTCATGTCGAGTGAAAAGCTTACAACATTTTTAGAGGTATCTCCTCGTAAAAAGGCGATCCCACGCCACCTTGAAAGAGGAAAAAATAATTAGTCTGCAAGAGTAATAATAATGATAATAGAATAATAATACAGTAACACGCCGCGAAGAAGAACCTACAATAGATTTTTTGAAGTTTGGCAAAATAGATTCTTATATAGGTTCTTAATTTTTATGAAGAAGGATACTGTTGTTGATTACAAGAAATTGCTATAAATGGTGTTTATTCTTCATAAAGGCATTTATTTACCAAAAATCTACAAAACTAGGTTAACTAGAAGATATGCAGTTTTCAAGAATGGTTGTATACATTATGCATTTATTATATAATGTAATATAAATTTCCCATATTAAAGCCAGACTTTTGTTCAAAGTGTTTAGGAAAATGTAGTCCAACCACACATATAAAACCTGTCAAATTTTCTAGGCTAAACTGGTTCTTATATTTTGGAGTATTAAAATGACGAATTTCTGCCAGCAGGTTCATCCTAGGTTCTTCTTCGCGGCGTTTTACTGTAGTAATGAAAATAATAATATGATAAGTATAGGTAATAGCATGATTAGTAGTGATATTTGGCATAAATACCACGAGTGATATTTCCAAATTGTTTTTCGAAATTTCACGAGCCGTTAGGCGAGTGAAATTTGAGACAATTTTGAAATATCACGAGTGTTATTTGTGCCAAATATCACGTACAAATCATGCTATTATTTGTTTATACTACTACCCACAAAAGGTTTGTAATTTTCACATGTAGGTATTTCAAATTAAGCTGAAATACCACTGCTCTGAGCCAATCAAATTGCAGAAATTTCTCATGTAGTAGTATAAGGGGTGAAATACGATAACGATAATAAAGCAAACTTACTCCCCTCTCTCTCGTCAAAAACGTTTACTTTGTCTGCTGATTATTTCATAATTTTTTTTATTCCGATCACTAAGTTTACCATCTACGTTGCTATCAAATAATAAACTTTTTTATGGCAGAAAATAATCCAACCCAAAACTTAAAGGCTTTAGTTAACGGTATTGAAAATCTACCTAACATTGGGCAAAACTTCTTAATTATTCAATTTTTTAATACTGTTTATCTTCTCTAGCTGCTTTTGACCATGGGAAATATCATGAATGGTAGCGAAGCTTGTGCTTTTAAGATAACATTTGTCACAAAGGTAGGCATTGAAGAAGATTACTATTAATGAGAAAAAAGCCATTTTCCATTTTGAGTTAAAGTAGGGATAAAAAGAGTTCTTCTGCAACGGATTTGTTTGACTTCGTGAAAGCCATCGTGACACAAGACAGACTACTTAAAAGAGAATGACTGGCAAAAATGTTTCTTTCTTGTTATAGCTGATGGATTATAAATCGTCCGTGAATAAGAGGATATCAGTTCTGGATTATCTCACTAAGGTCATCATTACCAAGTGTCCGCAAATTGCAGCGTTAGAAGAAGATCTCAAACATGTCCAACAAGCATCACGAGGTATATCATTTCACTGATCTAGATATTGTCATTTAGTAAAATCCAAGTAGTCGTCTATTATGAATGCTGCGTTCTGATTGGTTGAGCTACTACTAGGCTGTATGTTTTAGCCCGCTAGTAGCGAAAAGCGCCGGCTTTGAAAACCAAAACAACGGTAGCTGAATCGCGTTTTGCTACCTAAACTTGTTTTTGCCTTCAGCCTCATGGTCCATTTCACTCGGAGCCCATTCGGGCTCGAGGAATAATTGTTAAATACGATTATGTTAGATATCTTTAACTGATGGCAATTGGTTTTGGTCTACTTTCATTTTAGAAACACAATTGCTTAATTTGAATGACCCAATCAGTTTTGTTGTTGTTTTTTATCGTTAGTTTGTTTTTTTGTTTTTTGAGAGGGAGTGTTTCAAGATCCGATTGTTTGGCTTTTTTTGCTTATATTTTTTAGTTCCACTCAAGTCGCTGGACAAAGAGATAACCGAGCTAACGGCAGAGATCGAGGTGAGAAAATTTTTAACCGGCACGTAACGAGTGTATTTCAAGTTGATTAATTAACACGCATACGTACCATATTTTCTGAACTGTTTTCTTTTTTGGCAGGTTCTAGAAGAGGATGTGGAGAAAATAAATAATGAATGCGTTAAAGAAGACGAGGATGCTTTTCGTAAGAGCATTGAAGTATCCTTAGTTTTGTCATGTAATCTACTCACATTTTATTGTTTCAAGTGATTTCCACTAATAATATGGAATCATAATTGTCAGTGAAAGTAAAGTGAAAGATTAAGGGATGAGTGGAAGCAAAGTGGCATGGAGTATTCCTGGTTAATTAGCGGCTGCGGGGTACAGCTGTGCACTTTTTTAAAACATAGTTTTCTATAAAATTACCCGTCATGAACATCAAAACTACTATCACAACGTTTTGTTAAGACAGATTTCACTTCAGCACCGAAAATGAAAGGCACGTCTTATGTCTTTGTTGAATGTCTTAACATTTTTTCTAGATCAGAACTACTGAACATTTTCTGCCCACACGTACCCCTCCCCAAACTCATCCTTACTGACCAACTTCTTATTATTTGGACAAAGTATTGCGTTAGACTGAGGAGGGCCGAGTGATCATTTACCCAGAAACCACTGATCTTAGCGTCCTAGTACTTCCACCCCTAGTTAAATCCTTTTCCTTCCTAGTTTTCGACCGATCGACTCTCTTTTAGGAAAGAGAGGGCGGTGATAAACGCCGGAAGAAAAGGAAAAGTAACGAAGTTTTATCAAATTCCTTGACAACTGATTGAAGCTGTTTGCTGTTACTGCAAAGGAAGAACTTAATGATGTTTTATTGCTGCGAAAAGACGTAAAAAGAGAATTTGACCTCTTGGTTCAGTACTTTGGTGAAGAATCTATTAAGCCAGAAGAATTGTTTGGAATTTTTACCACACTGTTGCGACAATTTCAGGTAATCGGTGGGGAAATTAAAGCCGAATTAAGAACCCTCTGCCAGCAGAAAACACTATCAAAACTACACGAGAGTGCGTGCAGTTGGTAACACAATGTTAGCTAACCACTTTTACAGTATCCGGATTTTAATCCGGATACTGTAAAATGGTTACACAGATTACCCACACCGACACCCACACCTCGATAAGCTTCCTAGACTGGAAAACAATCCGTATTTTTGCGTATTTAAGTATGCGGGAGCAGTCAAACAAAAGGTTTGGAACGAGGCTGAAAACAGAGAGCGAGACTGGGGAGAGGCGTGTGAGGCTCGCGAGCTTCGCGCGCGTAAGACTCGTACACCACGCTTTACCGATTCTTTACTGACTTTGTGAAAAAAAAAAAACCGACTGTTTTGAAGTCTGTAAGCTTTCTAGCTTGTTGTCAGGCTCCTGTTGGTAGTTTCTTAGTGCTGGGGACGGGTGCAATCAAAAGGCTAAAAGACACTGAACAATACTGCACAACAATACAAAACTTAACTTACCGAAAAAAGAAACACTCAGGCATACAAGTTTTAGGCAATTAAAACTCTTATTGTTTTTTTAGCGTTTTGTCAACACAAAATTGCTCTAGGCTGATAGAAATACTATTAACCTCTGGACTGTCGCAGATCATAATACCGGTAAAACAGAGAAATTTATACCTAACGGTATCAGACGATAAATAACAGTGTACAATCTCTCCCTTCTAGGATGTCATGAAGACGTACAAGTAAAACTGTCGGAGCTGAACAAAGTTTTAAAAGAATTTAATTGCGTGCCCGAAAAAAAAGGGGAATGTATTTATTTTGCAGCTAGACTTCGAGAGTAGTCTCTCTTTTCGGCACCGTTTTATAAATTAAGTGTAAATATATTTTTAAATAAGTAGAATGCTCTTTTTCATTTGTACTGATCTCTTACTCAAGACCAATGATTGTTCTTAAAACTACAATAAGTTGCTAGTATGACCAGAATGTATTTTGTAAACAAAAAGTGAGAGACAAAAACAAAAGAGGAAGAAAGACATGTAAACTAAAGGAACGAAATAATGAGTAAAAAACTGAAAGTTTATTTAAAGAACGACAAAGAAAATTAGTTGTCTTGAGTTCATTATATGTGAACTGCATGCGAATAAACAAAATTCGATGAACTGTAACCTTGTCAACATTTATTTTCTCAGGGCAAAGGCGATGCCTAAAACGGAAAAGTGCTAAAAGCGAAAAAGAAAAAATCTAACACCCTGCGATAATTGCTTAGTTCAGCAAAAACAATTAGACATTTGTTTTCGTCTAAGTGCATGCACGGGAAACACGGAGCCACGCTGCAGCTGGCTTCAGGCTGGCGCTAATTATCTTTCCCGCCAAAATAGTTGTGACACCATTCCAATGGCGATTGGTTCGTTTAAAACAAAGAATCAGCAACGAGCCAATGAGAATCATTTGTTCATTGTTACAAGTTTCAGCACACAAAAGTTGAAAAACAAAGCTTTGGAACGCTTTTTGAGGTTGTGATACGCCGGTGCAAACTTGGCACTTTTTAAATGCATATTTTACACGGATTAATCTGGAGGAGCTATAAAAGCTCTCGCAAATAAATGAGAAAGTCGTAACACCAAGAGCGGTATCAGGGCTGTACAACCACTCCGCCAGAAAAGAAGCTTCAAGAACTTACGACTTAAGCCATGGCTCGTACCAAACAAACAGCTCGTAAATCAACCGGTGGAAAAGCTCCCCGCAAACAGCTTGCAACCAAAGCAGCGCGCAAGAGTGCACCGGCAACTGGTGGAGTGAAGAAACCTCACCGCTACAGGCCAGGCACTGTCGCCTTGAGAGAAATTCGCCGCTACCAAAAGTCAACAGAGTTGCTTATCCGCAAGCTTCCCTTCCAGCGACTCATTCGAGAAATTGCACAAGATTTCAAGACCGACTTGCGTTTTCAAAGTTCAGCCGTGCTAGCTTTGCAAGAAGCAGCTGAAGCGTACCTTGTGGGATTGTTTGAGGATACGAATCTCTGTGCCATCCACGCCAAGCGTGTAACGATCATGCCTAAAGACATTCAGCTCGCCCGGAGAATCCGAGGAGAGCGCCCTTAAAGGAAATTGACTGTGTGACTTTTGCTATTTCACAATTAATTTACCATTAAGACTCTCTTTCGCGATTTTCAAGTTTTGTAACGTTCTCTTCCTCGACGCAACCAGGATTGTGTGCTAAAGTTATTTGAACATTTTGTTTGCTTGACTGTACGGTAACTTGATTTTTAATTT
>JBBMOI010000019.1:1217500-1307500 GCA_038088405.1 Porites divaricata | reverse complement strand
TCAATATGGCCGCCGTATCGGTAAAAAGGTCTATTAAATACTTTGTAGAAGAAAATAAATAGCTCTATCAACTCATCAAATAGAGATCGCCTGGCAAAATATGTATCTATCAGTGGCCTGGCATAAACGATAGATGGTATTCATTTCCTAACCTTTGTAGCTGTCTAGTTCATCTTTCTTTTCACTGACGGCAGCTTTTCTTCCAGTGCTCTGAAAAATAAAACGAAAAAAACTATTTTCAACATTTTGAATTCAATAAACTATCAAGTTCAGTTTTAAGGGGGAAAATAAATTTAAAGTAAAAGTTAGTATTAGAAGGCATGAGGCAAGTAGACAAGCAACGTAGCTAAGTTCGACAGGAATGAAATATAATACTTCCCTAGAACTAAAATTTTATCGAAAAGAAATAAAGAGAAAAAAAATTCTGAAAACCAAAATCATTTGATGTTGAGTTTTAAGACCATTACCTTCAACACCGGGCGAGGAATACCTAAAATATCACATAGGTTGTTTCTTGTGTCTCGAAGATCTTCAATTTTTGCATCCCTTAAAAAGACCACAAGAACTTGGAAATTACAAATGATAAAACCAGACTAGTCTCTAGTTTGTAAAACTGAAGTCTAATAAACAAAAAGCCACGTCCAAACTCGCGCTAGTAATCGCATACATTCGTCGAAAGCGTTTAGAGAGTTAGTGAAAGGTTTAAGGAATAACTTGTAGAGATTTCTTTTTTGTTATGCCTTTGAGTAAAAGGTGTCGGATCCCAACGTTTGAGTCCGCGGCCGGATGACTTGGACTAATCCAAAAAAACTTACTGGAATCACTATTGATTATGCTGTAAACGATGCCGCTGATTCTTAATCTTTGGATATAATTCTAGGGTACGTATGATCAATGGCAAAGGCGTTTTTTTTTTCCTGGCAGAAGCCTTACTGTTTTACTAAGCTGGCATTCTGGTCTTGGCAACCTAAAATGTATTCTGTCATCCATGATATACTATTCTGAAATTACGGTTGAGATATCAAGTAGACAACATATACCGGCTCACTCTTACCATGAGGTTTCGCTCAATATCGCTAACACGTCATCCAGCCTTTCGGCAGGAATTATGTCATCAAATGTTAATGCAGCCGAATACAGTTGATCAGCGGTAGTTTTCCGGACCTGGAAATTGAGTTTTAAATGATTTAGTTGCAAACAAAATTAGCACGAGATCCAGATATCAAGAACCAACAGGGTTATACAAGAATTGAAATGTATTATTAAGTATTTAAGAAGACTCAAGGTTAGGTTTTTTGAGATTGTAATGATAATAAATACAGAACTTTTGATACCAGATGACATCACCAAGCACTAGAAGAAACCAAGCTTATCCACAAATCCACCGTTATAAGTTAACAGTACTTTTAAAGATTGGAGTGGACGACTAAAATATATAGGGAGGCTTAAAATCTCGCTAATGGTTTGAAATGTTCACGTGCTTTGGGACCAGTTAGCTTAGGCAACTGATAACATCTGGTGTAATTAAAGAGTTATCAACACGGTGCTGAAGCTCATATGTTATATAGCCACTAAGACCAACGTTAAGAACATTTACGCACTGACTGACCCCTTGATCATACTAGCGCACGAACAAGGTTACTGGTTATGTCTGCCCATATTTAAGGGCAGTGGATAGCAAATGAGACTCGTGTTTTCGTTAGATCGTTACAGAGCTCCCTTGTCCGCCTTTATGTCTTCAACCGCTCACTCTGTCCACCTCTTGCTGCTTGCGCTAGACATGCATAACGACTTCAATCAACAAGGACGCTCACCTGGGGATATTTATGGCAGAGAAAAATTGTGAGTTGTTGAAAGGATTTGGTTCGTGTCACTCCTGGAAACTGCAACAATCCACAGAATCTAGGAGTATATCAAGGCACGAAAATCAGAAATACCACCTATATACACATTAAACGCTTTGTGTCTTCATCTTGTTCGTTTTATCTAATTGTGTAATCAACAGCCCAAGTAGCAAAGCTTGCAGTTGGCTGCTGCTTATTTGCAAAAGAAGGAAAAGAACAAAAAACAAAAAAAACAACAAATTAATTCAAAAGGCAACAGTAGTAAACGTAAATGAAAATATTATCAGCTCATTTAGGTACATCTATCATGCATTACTATACGGGGAAACAAGTTATAATTTACAGCTTTCATACAAGAAAAAGATAATTGATATAATTATAATAACCGACAAAATAAGTTTAAGTTGGAAATCTAAGAGGAAAGAAACTACAGCTGACATTTAAGGAGATGATTTTTAGATTTCTTTATAAAACTGTTAGTAGAGAGCCGTTTTTTCAAGTACGCAATGACACCTGACGACATAACAGTGATTCAACATAAACTTCTTACACAGGAATACTCGTTATGAGCTTCTTGGCGTCACCAAGTTTAAAAATTTCTTTCTTTGTGAGGTCACACAGCGCCTGAGGGAACGGATGGCTGTACGAATTTGAAAACAGGCAAACACAGTTAATCAATCGGAAGCGTACTTACTCTGCCGCCTTAGTTGTTAGTTGTCGTTTTTGTCTGTTTTGCCTCGCAAAGCAATTCTGGACTTGTTGCTCGCGTTCTATTCACCACTAAATGGAAAGGGAACTGGGCCGAGTAAACTTTCCCAAAGAGCTCTGGGGCTGTTATTGTGGATAGGGGGAAAAAATGGCCAATAGCTGACCGGCGCGTGCCCTGGAACGATCCCAGAAATGATCGCGGGACACATTTCGGCTCTAGGTCTCTTGTCGTTTCTAACGTGGCGAATTCCCTACACGTGCTGTTTTATTTTAGTTGTGTTGTACAAGCGCAGCGCAGTCAAGTTACGTTTAAAATAAAGAGCACAAGATGTTTAATAACAAATCCATCGATGCTTTTCACATTTGCCTTTGATGTAAATAAACTAAAAGACAGGCACACTCCCAGCCTGCAATGCACGCGTTTCCTTCGGGAGCGCCAATATTTATGCTCGCGCAATATTAAATTAAGTCGAGAAGTTGAGACTAGTCAAAGGAACGGGAAGAAAACGCCTACCCCAAGGGTTGATATTTGCACTCTCCCCAATTTTCCCAAGTGATGAAATCAAAGTTGGCTGCCACGGTATTAAGAAAATAAACGAACAGCTTTCGCCCACTCAAAAGAAAAAAAAAAACAACAACAACAAAAACACCTGTTTTGCAGGCTAAGTTCTTCCACTGATAAGGCGTACCAACCGTTCGAAGATTTATTGAACTCGCACTAACAACTTTTATCAGTAACAAATACAGATAACAACAAACATAAAATAAAATCTTCCGAACCTTACCTCTCTTCTCTCGCCAACATGTCAAAGCATCCATTAGATAACAGCATATCAAGCATCTTAAACAAAGGAACTATTATTCTGTGATGCAAAAGACTTGGGTTAACCACAGAGATAAGCAGAGGCAAGGCCTTGCTAACGACATAGTGCCTTACCTACAACAGCAATGAAGGGAAAATTCACTATGCTACAGGGCTTGCATGGATTGACCCTTTAATGTACCGCTGAGCGGTGTTTTAAATTAAACTTTTCACGGCACTTGCAAAGCTTTGTTTTGTTATTTCGTTTAAGGTTTCCTACATCAAAAATCGTTCTTCTTACTCACTCATATTTATGTGAAAATAAGGCCTTTAACGTTTGACGTCACAATGCCAGTTATAATGCACAGTTTAATTAAAAAAGCTTTCGTTTAGACGGTGAAGAACCCTGAATCAGCGCTGGTGCGGGAATTCAAAGCCCTTATTCAATTTGTAACAAATAGGATTCTGAAAGCACTTTTCATAACGTGGTCCTCTGCTTACTTTCAGGGTCTAGTTCCACAAAACCTTATTAACACATTTTACTTGCCTGTCATTTTTTTGATTATTTCTGTACATCTCTAAAAGGGTCTCACCAAATGCAGCCATCTCTTTCTCACTAAAATCACACGAAATAAAAATGTTCATGAATATTTCTCTAAGAATATTTGACAACTAATAGGCCATTTGCACTAAGAGGTAATGTGACATCGTTTTTATGAAAATGAAGGTTATATGATTTTACCTTCGAAAATCAGTAATTAGTGGCTCATATCTTAAACAAAATAATAGTGATTTGGTTTTTCAAACCCGCACCATTTTCTTAAAATGAGTAAGTTTGTATCTGGTCACGTGACCAAAATGTGATTTTTAAAATTATGAATAATTTTATGAATTACCTCTTTCTGAACGCAAATTTTGAACTTAAACTTCAAGAAAAATGTTGAAAAGATGATTTATAACATAGCGCGCGTGCTTGCCCTATATAAGTCCTATTGAGCCACTACGAACAAAATCTTTATTTACGCACGCCCGTGCGTAAATAAGATGACGTGAGCATTTTTTTTACCTGGCTACAAAGTTGTCGTCTCTTAAGCTGCAGTGCAGTTTTCCTTCTCTTTAAAATATGTAAATATATTGCAAATTTGTCGGAAGACCAGCTGCAGCAAATTTTGGCCAAGAGACATTCACTGGGAACAGAAAAAAAACAAAAAAAAAACACCAATTGGTCTTTAACAACAATTAAAGGTAAAATTTCCGTTTTTATTGTTGTTTTTAAATTTGTTATGCACTTTTGTTATCACCGAACAATCCGACTAAATCAGGAAAATTTCTTTTGCAATAACAAGACAAATTACACAAGAAGACAAATTTATTACTCATAAAAACAACTGCTGCCCGGTCTTCTCAAGTAGCCGTAATGACCAGCCATTGTTCCTAAATGAATGTAAAGTAGGATGACAGTCGTCTTCGCCAAAAAAACAAGTTTTCTGGATTTCGCCGAGCAAAACATAAACATCTCAGCACCGGATCCAAACCATACTCCACGACGTGTTACGAACGTGTGAGTATTTTAACTTTAGGTGGACCTTAAGACACTTTCATCTTTTTTTCTGCTTAGTTTCAGTTAATCGTTAACGAATAAATAAGCAAATTTTATTTCTCAGTTTTAAAGAAAGAATTTTCTTTCAAACTAGGCGATTGTGGTGTGTTTGTAACCAGCCAGTAGAAGCATTTGTTTTTCTGTGGCGCGCTTTACGAGAATTTTGCAGTTAATCAAAAGGCAAGCATTTTTGTCAGCTATGTTATAAAAGAATTTGCTCATGCTTTTAGCTGTGCGTATATCGAGTTATGGATGCACTTGGGAAGTTTGGAGTGCACTCAAGAAGCTAGAGTTGCGCTCGGCTATCGCCTCGTGCAACTCTTACGCATCTTTCGTGCTCTCCAAACTTCCCGCGTGCATCCCTAACTCGATATACGCACGCTAAGCATGAACAAATTCTTAAGTGGTAACGTTTACAGCACATCTGAGGGTATCTATCAAACGTTTAACAAGATATAAGCAAAAAGTAGTTTCGGCCGCCATGTTGGAGGGCAAGAGTATGCCCTCCAACATGGCGGCCAATACAAATCATACTACTTTGCTGAAAAATCAAAGAGTCATAAAATAACTCCCTTAAATGCGTTTCCTCTCAAATTTCGAGTGTAAGATAATTCTTATTTGCTCTGTCGATTTTTGGCATCAGCAAGATTTCAACTCATTGTTTAAAAGAAGGATTGGTCACGTGATCTTTTAGTGCAAGTGGTCTATTTACGAATAATTTAAGATAACTTAATAACTTAAGGGCAATTGAACGGATAATTTGAGATTGCTGATAAACAGGCTGACTACCAATAATTTATAACCGATCTATATTCGTGATCAAGGCCAGTATACATCTGGTCAGAGTCTGCTTGTTTCCTGTAACTGAGCAAAAAATGACCTTTACCTGTTTCTTTTATGAGTCATAAAGGAAAAAAGAATCAAGAAATAACGTTATTCGTATTTGGCCCCATGTATTAAGGTAATCAAAGACCGTTTTGGATTCTGGACTCCACGCCGTGGATTCCGGACTCAAGGTACTGGATTCCCCTTCTTCGTCAGTGGAACTTGGATTCCGGATTCCCGTCGTTACTGGGATTCTGGATTCCTTGAGCGGTATTCCAGATTCCAAAGCCCACGATTCCGGATTCCATAATCAAAAATTTCCCGGATTCCGAATGACCTTACATTGGGTAACTTATTTTTTATGACGAGAGACATTTGAGCAACTTGGTTTGTTGCATTGAAACGATATCACTATTAATACTCAGCTTCAGACAAACTGAACTCATTGAAAGAACCAATTTTTTTTTTATTTTACCTGTCGTTTATGCTTTTCAGAAATTTAAGCAATGAAGTATAGGAGAACCGAACCTAAACGGAGAAAAGAAAAGGTGGAATTAATTAAATTAGGGCAATTTGCAAATGTGTGTTGTCTGTTATCATAGATCAATAACAGATCGGATACATAAAGTCATACGTTAGGTAATCATAACAGTAAGCGACATAAACAAAAAACAAAGCAGATGAATGTACCGGGTACGAAGCGCGGGAAAACTCGGTACGTGAAAGTTGGTTTTGGCGCGAAAATTATGGTCACACGCGAAGCGTATTATTGTTGTATCTCGTTCATGCACGATTCGACCTATGAAAACACAACAGTAAAAATGTATCATAGTGTTTGGACGACTTCAAGTCATTTAGGCTAGTCATCATTATCAAATGTTCAGAAAATTTAAGGTTACGAATATAAATACAGAAAAGGAAGTGTGAAAAATTTAGAGCGTGGAAATGAAAAAAAAATTAAATAAAAGGTTTCGCGAGAATAGATTCCGCTCAAATGAATGTTAAGGGTCGGCCTTTTCTCTCTGAAAAATCAACAATTTTCAAAACGTACATACTCAAGGGCATTTCGTAAGAATTTCTAAGCTCTTAGTAAGATCCACCCGTCTTAAATTATGTTTGTCCATGAAATGCAATGTACAATAGAACCCTGATACAAAAAAGTGGCCAGAGACAACGAAATATGTTAGTTATAACGGGAATATTTGTTATATCAGGGTCCTTGTCCATAATTATACCAGAACTGGAGCCAAAGGTGTCCTTCGTTATACCAGGGTATGTAAAACTGGGGTTATACTATGGCTAATTCGATAACAGGACAACAAGGAATGCGGAATGGCTAGTGATATCTCTTTTACTTACCAGCGATTCTGTCAAGCCTCCAACGCTGACTGTTAAACCAAGTAGTACAGGGTCCCTGTAGGATGGCAAACCCAGGAGCTTTGTGATTCGGGGAAAGCATTCCGAGGGAGCGCTCCAGTTCATCTCCAAACAGTCCTTTCTAAAAAATAATACGCAAATGTATAAATTGCGAAAGAAACAGGAGAAAAGTGAAAGTTTGTGCTGTTCATTTTAGAAAGGAAAGACATAAAAAACACAAACCACACGAAGTGATCAATACACAAACGTCAAAAAACACCTGGCTGCAAATGATCATATTGCCAAGTGACGTCGTATAGTGACTTCTGAGAGGGTTGATGGCGATAATGATGGACCGGCATTGCAAGTAGAGTTCAAGGTAGCAATCGGAGGTGTAAACTGATCCTTGTAATTTTCTCAAAGTAAGAATGTCAAATATTCGGCAATACGTGCCTATAACTTACAAAGAACACAAGACATTTCGCCTACCTTGGAAAAATTTCAAGAACCTTCCTGTGATGTGGTATATGGGGCAAACAAGGACTAAAGAAAGGAAAATCAAGCGTGAACTAAATACCTTTGTTAAATTCAACTCAAAATCTTTGAGCTAAGCTTAAATGGGATGGATAAAAATTATTTTGTTTTTATTTTTTTGGAGAAGAGGGAGAGAGAGAGGGGGTCGAATGAGGCCCAAACACGTTCTTTAACAACGTTCTTTAATCTATTTTACTGCTATAAATAATATTGTGAAATATTTGCCACGTTCCTCCTTAGTTCCCAGTTCGGTTAAGACATATTTTCTATTCAAAAATGTAGAGCGACGTAGTTAGTTTCTCGGGCTCAGCTTGACAATTGATTTAGAGAGACCAATTTATTCTATAGTTAACCTACAATTAAATCGCTATGAAGAACAAATGTTGTTCTTAGTTAATTGAATGTGTAAATTAAACTGTTCTTTAAATGGCACCGATTTTTTTTAACGTCTAATTTGCTTAAATTTAAAGTTGACATTAGAGAAAACAAAAGATTTTGTTAATTTGCGTAGACGCGTGACCTACTTGTCCATATAGAGAAGTCTCAAGAATATTTCGCCCGCATGTGCTCTTGTTCGATCGATCTTCTCCGAGGCCTGTTGAACCAGGCAGTACATCACATTCTGGCAACTAAAAAAAAACGAAATCAACAAAACAGCAAATCAGGCTAGGACTAAGTATAATCTCTTTGTACTTGTTATGCGCGGTAAATTTCATTTCCTATCTTTTGCTGACAACACTGCGTTCAAAGGTGTCTTACTTGAATCTTCAACCAATATTGCGAGCAACGCTGCATCGTGCGTGTGGGCCTTAATCTCCCTAATGTTTAGCAACGAACGGTACGGAATAAACTAAACCGTAAAGCGCATGTCTGGTGTCCTAAAGGGCTCCTAGAGCACAGCAAGAGGTGGTGCTCGTATTATTGAGGTGCTGGAACAAAGCCTAAGGTATTGAAATATCCTGCTTTTAAGTTGATGTGGTCTTCTGACTGAAGCCACGTATAACAGTCTGTATTTCAAAAGAGAGTCAGTGTCCTGAGGATGAAAACACATTAAACTAAGACATTCTAAAAACACAACGGATAAAGACATTTTACACTGACAATGCTTCCACTTACATCTCCGGTGTCAGTAGGGAAGAATCATTCTCAACAACAAAACGTGTTAAAGTTTCTAGTGCAGACATACTGGCTTCACGTACCCTGCGGCCACAAACAAACAAAAGAAAAAACAAGTTAAACGTGAAGCTTGACCCATTGCGTTGTTGTAAATTTGGTTAAGATCACACTTGGTACTACATTTACTGGGCAGCTAGTACACCCGTTTTTGAAAAACCCAATAAAGTTGAAATCAGCTCCCTGTGTGTACAAGCTTTTCTGTTAGTTCCGCGACAATTTGAGTGCAATCCAGTGAAATGGAGCAAATGTGTACTGAGATAGGTATCGGGGATCTAGAGCCGGTGTGAACACAACACCATTTTTGCCGGTAACCAGTGTGAACGTAACCACAGACTCGATCAACATCTTACTCCAAAAGTGCCGCGCCCTTAATGTTTTTTTAACTGGCAATAGTACTTTTCTCAATGCAGCTACTCGCGACAAAATTAACTCAACTCACCACGCTCCCACATCACCTCTACTGTCAATAGTATAATCCAACATGGCGGCGATAAAAGCATGGTAAAGCTCTCGTAGACTTTTCTCATTAACAGTGTGTCCCTCATCACCAGTTCTATTTAGACCAACTGTTACTGCGATTCTGAAACAAGGTAAGTTGAATTCTTAGATTAAGCCGTGAGTTGGCGCAGTGTATTCTTTAAAGCAAGAACTATGGTTGCTTGGAGGTATATCATGTAATTTAAGCAGATGACACTCTCATAGTGAAAATTTTTCATCAAGTTAAACACGCAGTATATTCGGCAAATTAACCTGCGCAATTATCGCCACAGGAGAAGAGACGTTTATAAAGTATTACTCGCACGAGGGCTGTTAAACCTGGCGCCCTGGGCTGAGTTGCTCAAAGCATGGTTAGCTTCAACCATTGGTTAAGCAGTATCAAAACCAATACGTTGTCAAGGTATTAAACGCTGGTTAACGCTAACCATGCTTCAAGCAACTGGGCCCTGCTCATGAAAACTAATGTGGTTAGAGAACACGCCTCCCACCAGTGTGGCCTGGGTTCAAGTCCTGGGGTCGACGCCATTTGTGGGTTGAGTTTGTTGTTGGTTCTCTCCCTTAATTATTTAGAGCTCTTTTTCTCCGGGTAATCCGGTTTTTTCTCCTCAAAAAGAAAAAATTAAAAATTGGATCCGGAGTGGTACACAAAGAACCATTATTTGGATGCGGTTCCTCTAAATCATTATTAATATATTTAGCAGTTCCTGATAAAGGATTACCGGGCAAGAGCTGTAATGGCATCTCTTCTAGATTCAGCAAATATACCCGCGTCACTTGCCACCTGAGATGCTTTGATCAAACCAGAAAACACCTAAACCAAAATATGAATACTCAATTGCCTCGCACAAATACTGTCCATAACTACTGTAAACAGTTAACTGGTCAAGTTCACTCAGTATTTGTAAATCACAACGACTGAATTTTAGTTTCATTCCCCCATATTAATTGCCCGGTTAAAGATGAGACTGGGCCGATGCTGTGTCCAATTGAAGTTTCCCACCCCAGAAACTATAGGGGGAATGAGTATAACCCTTCAGCGCGACGATTTCCGGGATCGTTTGGCTGGGCAAGCGTTACTTATGATTGGTTTTGTTAATGGTTGCCTTGAAAATCATCTACCAAGCAAAACTAACGCTTGCCCACACAAGAGATCCCTTTTACTGCGCTTAAGGCTTGTGCCAATTCTTCCTACAGTTTTTGAAGTGGGGAATACGGGACCGTTATATGGACACCATTGCTTCTTTTACTGGCCATTACTTAGTTGGGCAGGAAACTGGATCAAAATTCGTCCCCCCAAACAGTCTCAAGGTGCAATGGGAAACAGAACCGACCCAGCTTCAAGAGAAAGTTCAAAATGGCCAATTGAGCGATGGCTTTCTTCAGAGATATACTATTCCAGAGGATCAAATGGTCTGGAATGGTGCCGATTTGTTTCACTTGTTAAATGTATGGAGAAAAAAGACGCAGAATATTATTGATGATGCAACTTGTTGGGTGCATTTGTTGTACAATATAAACCAGATTGCGAATGGCGGAATAATCGTGCCTGACATGGTATAATTTGAAGCGCTAATACCTTGTAAAGAAAAACAAACACTTCCATATGAATCAGGGCGAAAATGAACGGTTTTATCAAAAACTCAAAACCTACTTTTAATATTACTGTATTTGTACAATGAGTATGAATTCTGACAACGATAAAAAAAACTAAGCAAAAAAAAAACAAAACAAAACAAAAAAAAAAAAACACGAAGAAAAGAGAACCCCACCTCTTTTAATTTAGTTTGCAAAAAAAATTTTGGTAGAGCTCCTAAAGCTTGAGCAAAGCCAGCTCTGCAAAGAAACGCGACACGGTTACAAACAAACAAAAGCAAACAAGTATTTAATAGTCCTCCAACCACCGTATGGACATAGAGTTACCATAGTGTTCACCAGGACGATCACACCCAACCTACTTATGACTTATTCTTGTTGACCAATTTTCATTTAGGTTCATAAAATGGAAACTATAGTCGATAAAGAACAATAACCAGATTCGACTTGTTAGATCTAGTGGCTAGTTCTAGTGTTAGTGGTTCTCACCGATCTGGGCAAGGCAAGAAGTCATTTCTAAATTAACTTGGGTGTCATCACATTACAGTGAGGAATTATATGAGGCTCATGTAGTACCACCCGTGTATACTGTCGATCGTGTCACTGTTTTGCCTCAACGGGAAAGTCGATAGCAGTATACGTCACCACGATATTATTGCAGTCACACCTTCAACACGTAATTCTTCATACAAGAGTTGATATTATCTTTCCGTTACAACGCCAGAGCTCCCGGTTTCACCACAAACTCCCAGTTTAAAAATTAACGAGATGATAGACAGCATACAATTGACGTACAACTACCTGGAGAACTGTGAAGAACTCTTCAATTGTTCCAAGTAATAGCTGATGATTTTACCTGTAGTAGATAACTTAATATGTCAGCACGAATGACATTACATAGATCTGCCCCCCTGGTTAAGTCAACTGGGCCAAATATCACAAAAAAATATAACATCAAATTTGATGAACTGTAATCCACTTGTTTACAAAGCAAAATAGAGTGTGTCTAGAGGCTGTTCGAGCTCGTGAATACCAAGTATCATATTTACCTTGAATTTCAACGATAGCAGTACCTTCTGGTTTAACGTAATACTGCTGACAT
This sequence comes from Porites divaricata, assembly GCA_038088405.1. Taxonomy (NCBI): domain Eukaryota; kingdom Metazoa; phylum Cnidaria; class Anthozoa; order Scleractinia; family Poritidae; genus Porites; species Porites divaricata. Next base: position 1,295,462 of record JBBMOI010000019.1, on the reverse strand, counting down.
AAGGCACTAAGGGCTCGAACAGCGCCTTCCTAGATAAAGAGAAAATAAATTAGACAGGAGATCATTGATGGATTTACATCAGAAAAATCAACGTTTTCTTACCTGAATTTCTGGTTCTGTGTGAGAGAGGTTGTCATCAATGATGTTTTGAAATAGATCTACATGAAGAAAAAGGAAAAATCGGCTAGTACAGTTCAACTGCCTCAAAGTAAAAGAACTACAAAAGTAAACAATTAGCTTACTCAGCGAAAAACCACAAGATCGCCGTTCCAAATGCTGGGAATTACGAGACTAGAACTCGGCGCGCATTTTAGTCACTCGCGCTTTAATCTGGTCACAGGAAAACAACTAGCAAATTAAAAGAACTCACCAATTATTTCATCGCCATGCCAAGGAAGTCCAGATATCGATACTCTATGTATAAGATGACAAACTAAAAAAGAAAAATAGGATGAGACAAAACTGAAAGAGCAAACAGAACTTTTAATACCTTAGAGTCTTAGAAGAGTAAAAGTGATGTGTTCAAAGGATAATAGTGTCCACATGTAATAAAGCAACACTCTAATGTTATTGTAGTAGTTATTAGAATGCGTACCTGCCTGACGCATGAACTCGCCTCCGAGGCCCCTGAGGGGAAAAACAATTTAAAACATAAAGCTAACTAATATTGAAAACACAGACAAGCAAAGCCGGTTCAGCCAGTACGACAAGTAACAAGACTGGAGGCAGGTGGGTAACACTTTCCTCTGAGGAGGCAGCTCCCAATGGGTATTTAATTAAAAATAGAAATAAATAAACAACTGTAAGGTAGAAACCCAGGCTTCTCTCGCTCTCTTTCCCCTTCTCATCCCCACCCCCCCCCCCCCCCCCCGCGCACTTTCTTATATTCCTCTCCCCAACCTCCCTCGGCCGGACGAGACAGGGGAAGTCAGAGAAATTAATCAATCGATAGATCAGTTTCTTAGTAAAAAGTGGGGATTGAGGATGGCAAGAAAATAAGTTAAAAAAATAAAACTTCACCTGAAAAGCTTTGCCTTTGTCAGCTGAAACAAAGGGAGAAATAACTTTTAAATTAGTTAAAATCGGTACCAAGCATATACTCTACATGATTGAAGTTCGCTAAAGGAAGAGGTGGTAACAATCGTCGCACGGCGCACTATTACCTCAGGTACAATGTCCTTTAATCCATCAAAACATTCTTGGTCAAGAACATCCGTCAAAGATCTGTAGAGGATCCCCAAAAAAGAGTTTATAAGTAAACATAACGTCGGCAAAAATCTTCTTTAAAGCTCATGAGGAGAGTTCAATGATGGCCCGAGAGTATTTCTGCTTATCTTTTGCCTGCATTCATGACTTAGGGTCTTGTGAAAGACATCGGATGCAAATAGAAAGAAGAAACACATATAACATTTTAGTTATCGTCCAAAAGCTTACCCTTGCATTTGTGAATGGTGGATACGCAGAGGATACGTAGGGTCGGCGAAAGCGAAATCGCTTTTAGTAACGATTCAAATTGACAAGATTGGAATCATGCATTTACATATAAAACGATAGGGACTTCATTAGAAAAATTCAAACCGCTTAACTGGAATGAAAAAGTGTTCACAATAGCGTGCACCAAACTTGCTTTCTTTCATGCCACTTTATTTAGTCTAGCGAGGTTAGCAGATTCGTATACCTTCCAATTTCTTCCGCATATAGAAGAAGGGCGTGAACTACTTTAGCACAGCCCAGAATGTTACCATGGCGAGTGTTCAGATCAATATTCTTGGTTTGTGAAAGCATCTTCGGAAAAACTAATTAAAGCAAAGAAACAAAGAAATAGTAGACTTAAAATAGGCCTTCAACTGCACATAACGTCGTCGCAGCTGTCTTGACTGTTGAAAATTACTTTCTTTATTACCTATTTTGGCCATGAACTCTGGATCTGTGGGGGTCAGGTTATGCAAAGCTTGTGATGCAAGTTCACGTACATTCCTAAACAAAATCATGCAAGAGCAATAAGAAATGTCAAAAAAGTCTCATTGAAGAAACTGGATAGCGCCTGGGTTCGACTTCGCCCTCTACAGACAAGAAACGCTCAACCGAAGGAGCGAAGCATATGGTGGAGAAAGATTGGCGGGGAAAGATTAACAAACACGAACGCCTAAAGGAGCCGAAACTATTGAGTGACGAGGTTTGTTAGATATTTGATATGAAACTACAATAATCGTAAGATACATATTTGAGTAATACGGACAAAACAGGGTTTATACACCGAGTCGTGCTACGATCTTCACTTACATTTTTTCACTTTTGAGCGAAAAGAAAATAACGCTATAATCTAAGGCCTCGTCTATATCTATATATTTCTTTCTGTTTTTCAGAATTAACAAATGAATGTTTCCCCTCAATAGGATTGTTCTTTTTAAGGGGTTAACGTTCAACCCAGGCAGATTTAGACAAACCGCAAAACAGCATATTACCCGTCCCAGTGTTGCAATCTGATGTCTGCTAAATTGTTTATCAATGCGCGAGTGTACTCCTTGAATTGTGCTATAGACACGCTGAAAACAAAACAAAGAAAAGAATCAAAGTTTAGGCCATCTCAAGAAAAAATATTAGATAACTATTTATTAAATAAATGTTATGGTTTCCCAACAGCGCACGCTATCATTGGTTACTTCGAGGTAACATTGGTCACTTGGATGTTATCCCTTGCATCACCGGAGAACCAGGGACAGCTAGTCGGAAGAACGGGATTTTCATGGGCGAAAGTTTACAACACGGACAGGAAAGCCCGACGATAATTTTCCTTTCGTAAACGGTCACTGCCATTTTTAAGACACTTAGAAAATTATTGACTTAAAATGGAGAGTGTTCCTATTAAAAAGGAAGGAGATCGCAACCCAAGGTCGAATCCGGACCTTTCGTATCCTAATCTGTCTCCCTTACCACAACACTACCACACACCGGCCCGCCAAAATACGAAAAAATTAAGTACAGTAAAACCTGTATATAACGGCCCTGTATATTACATCACCAGACAACTTCCCAAAAATTTTCAGTTGCCATGTATTTTCTGCAAAGCTACTAAAGTTGACCCGCTGTATATAACGGTCATCTTGCCATTTCCCAAGGGTGATTATTGTACAGACTAGCAAACTGTCTTTCTTCACTAATACATCAATAACAGATGGCCCTAACCCTTTCCATAACCTTTAAAACGTAAATTTAACTTGGGCTTCAACCTCGCTCTTTCTAAGGGCGCTTTCCAAAAGTCAGAACTGGCCGGCCGAACCATGGCCGCACCGGTCATTTTGAAAATGAAATAGCCTTTTTCCAAGAGTTTTTGATGAAAAACGATTCCTTCGTGCATACTATTTAGCATTTGACTGATCTGGCTGGATAGCTTTGATTAAAAGTAAAATTCTCATGACGAATGGAATGTCCTGGCCGGTCAGTTCTGACAAATGGAAAGCGCCCTAAGACTATTCAAAAACGTAGTTTTCACCTTATTGTAACTTAATATATTACGACTTTCATGACTAATAGCCTACGAGCAAGCTCTCCAAGGCGCTCTGGTGGTGGGGCGGGAAAAGAAAGGAGGGTTTGAAACTACGTCTCTGGAATTTGAATATCTGCATCGAAAAAGTCGATGCGAAATGCTGATTGGCAGAGAGCGCCCCGGAGAGCTTGCTCGCAGTTAATACATGACTAAAGGCTTGGTTGCCAATGGTGGCATCGACCTTTAAAAATGGCAACGACCGTTTAAGAAAGGGAAATAGGCGACAACGACGCAATGTTGCTTCCCGCAAATCTTGCGAGAGAAACAAAATAATCTGTTTTCCTCGAGTCCAGTATTTGAGTGTTTAACCCTTCAAGTCCCAATAGTGTCCAAGATCAATTTTCTCCTTACAATTATCCATACACTGTAAAGAGATAAGTTATGCGAATCAATAAAATGATCACCCAAGAGAAAATACTTTGATCTTTGAACAAATTTTCTCAACTAATTCTTCAACGAAATGTATGGAGATCAGTTTGGAGAATTTGTAGGTGGATACTGGGGCTTAAAGGGTTAATACACTGCTAAGGCCTCACCTAACATTCAGGTAAGTATTGACTCTATTCCCAACCGCGTAATAATCCGCCAGTGTTAGAATATCAATGCCGTGAGGAAAAGTACCCTAAAAACAAACGAAAAGGTACGCTCTGTTACTGTAACGAGAAACAGGGTATCATAATGAAATGGATAGAGACAAGCACAGATTGTTGACAAATGTATTTAAAAGATATTCTGACTGACTGGCTATCACAAACCAGGGTTTTATCTAGGATTTATCCTATGGGGGAGAAGTCCGGAGTGGCCGAAGGCCACGAGCTTCCTAGCGGGATCCGAGGGCACGCCCCCCAGAAAATGTTTCAAATGAATCCCGTGCATTTTGGGAAACAATTTTGAGAAATGTTATTATTTTATTTTAGTTTTGTCGCGATCATATATTTTTTTTATATAGTGTATTTAGACAAGGAATACTTACTTCATGTGCACTGACCTCATCGCGTGTGGATGATTTTTCGAATATAGTTAATTATATACTGTAGTGACAACAATATATTTGGGGGAGGGGGGAGCTGGGCATTTTGGGGGGGGGAAGCTTCTACCCTTCAAATACCCTTGATAGAACCCTGCAAACTTTGCAGAACTTCCACAGGCGGCCACACAAATAAAGAGCATGACGTGTGAGGGAAGAAGTGAGTGAAATTAGACTGCAAAACAGCGCGTATTTTGCATTGCCTAGGTTAAAACGCGCGCGAGAGCGGTCAGCACACGCCAAACGGGCGTGTGAGGCCCACTCGCTTTGCGCGAAAATATCACGCCGGCCGTTGCGTCTTGTAAGACCGATTTCGAAAAAGAAAACCGACTGTTTTGTGGTCTAAAATGAAATATGAATGAAAACTCTTCGATGAAATGCTCAAAACCCGCTGAAACAAAAGCTTTAGTACCTACCTGCCTTCCAACATTCTCTTGAAAAGCAGCCTTAAAAGGATAAAAGTACAATCCTATTACAAATGCGTCACATTGGCACAACTCAATTGGAGCACCACCGGGCTAAATCGAAACACACTAGCATGGAAGTCAAAGGTCCAAACGTTCGTTCGTTTATTTTCCTTCATTAAAGTTGTTCGCTCTGATAGGTTCCGATTTATAGGTTCACGGGTACTCGGGTTTATCTCCTCCGCTCAAAACCTACTTGAAACTCTATCTGCATGCACAAACAATACGCAAATAATTTAAATAAGCAGTCCTAGGTGTTTCTTAGCTAAACAAATATTTTATAAATTTACATTTTCAAAACTACATTCAGTTGAAAGAGGAACCTGAAAAAGAAAAAAGTGACTCACGGACGCTGCTCGTCTACAGTTCACTTCTCGATCAAACAAAGCAGTGATAACGAGTGAGCTGTGAAAACAAGAAAAAAATACCAAAAACAATTTAAACATCCCACTGATAACGTCACCTGGAGTTAGCAGTAGTCGTAAGACTATTAAGGAAGGCGGCATTTGACACCAATGTAAATGATAATCTAATAGCCCTCTTATAAACAATAATCAATAAATAGAAGTGTCATATAAACCCGCGAATATAAAACTAATTTACAAAGTAAGAAAGATAAAAAGGATAGAAAAAAAAAAATCAATATTATTTAAAAATACCATAACCAAGCAAATATACATTATAGTTATTGTCGAGCCACCAATTCCAGATATTTTACTTTTGCCTCTCTATTCATGTTTTTAAGGCTCGATCTTCGTGCAAGAAGGGCAAGCATGGCATATGCGCTGTAGTCAGTCATACCTGGCAATTTCGTGCACATGAGGTAGAATCTCTTTAGGATCATAAGCCCTGGCAAACGACCAGCAAACATAACAAGCACCATCTCTAACGTGACTACCTATATAACAAGACAAGAATCGCTTTAATCTTGTCAACATACTGTTAGGGCGCTTACCTAAAGTCACAATTGACGACCAGACCTGTCGTTTTGAAAATGATGTTGATCTTTTTCGAGAGTTTTCGCCAAAAAACCATCACTGCCGTGATAGACTGATCTGCCCTGGACAGCTCTGATGAATTGTGAAATTCTCTAAAAGGCTAGACAGGTCTGGCTCCGGTTCTTAGTAATGGTAATGGCGGGAGGTGTGGCCGGCCAGTTCTTAGTAATGGTAACGGAGACAGGAGGTCTGGCTACTCACTAATGTCAAGCAGACAGGGAGCAGTATACACGATCAAATGCTGCGACTGCGACAGAAATGGTGACGTCAACGATCACATTACTGAACACCATTTACAGACGAAACATCAAATCGACTGGGACTCTGCGACATGTATTGCATTGTACATATTCTACAGACTACTATCAACGACTCACCTTAGAAAGCTGGTTTACTAACTTAGAACAAACGCCCTTGAATCGTAGTCAACAGTTACCGGCAAAGTAGAAACGACTTATTGACGGACTCTAACTACGAGACAGTAACTGGCAATAACAGTCCTACTCAGGACTACGTTCACTCAGACGGTCAAGCTCAATCTACTCATGTTGTTACTATTACGTTGGAACATTTTGCTACATTTTCCGTCTTTATAACAGGTAACAGCTAAAGGTAAATCATAGTTTGATTTGAACAAGTTTTACATCAATTTGGTCGGCATTATGCCAAAAGCAAGTTAAAACGCTTGTCCTTCCTGAAATGTGAATACTGTGATCACTTAACTTACCAACGCTATAGGATCCTCTCATCTCATCATAAGCCAAAGCCTTCAGTACAGCAGGGACAACTAAAAAATCAACAGTGAGAGGATTTGCTTCAATTCACCGACATATGCACAGTAGAAAGAAAGAAGGCTGGTTTTATAGTTCAGTTCCAGCACCTCCAATCATTACCAGAAGGAGAGAAAACAACACGGCACATTATACCACCAGGTGATCTGTGACGTCACTGCGGGGGCCTGGGGAAAGAAATTTTAATGCCGTATCCCATAAACCAACGCGCGCACCAATTCAATTAAATTCAATCTGTTCCCGTCAGCTTTGGTTTGTGCCGGATACGGCATTAAAATTTCTTTCCCCAGGCCCCCGCAGAGACGTCACAGATCACCTGGCAGCGTACTAAATAATAATAAAAAAATAATTAAGGAAAGAAAACTCCTTAGCATATATTGAGGGTGGTAAAGGGTACTTTCGTGACTCGTGATCGGTCCTTTTTTTTCCCGTGAAATGTGAAATGGCTAATTTTTTCCTCGTGAATCGTGATTTCCATATATAGTATCCGTGAAGCGTGATTTTGCAAAATTATTTTCCGTGAAACGAGAAATAAATGTTTAATTCGCCGTGAATCGTGATTTTCATTATGTCTTTGTTTTTCTTGAATTGTGAAAGGACCGAGTTATTTTCCGTGAAACGTGATCTAGACCCGGGCCCCTTTACCACCCTCTTTACTGGCATTTAAAAATCGATATTTTTAACTTTTTGAAAAAAAATACAAACCTTCAGGCAGTCTATCAGGTAGAAGAAGTCCTCTCCGGCCGAGCTCAGCGAGAGCTAAACACCCTGAATAAAAGATGACAGCAAATAAGCTACTACTTAGTCCACATCACGCAACTTCTCCTTTGCCCAGAATACACCTTATATAATACCCAGGAGAAATGAAAAACACAATTTGGGGGGCAAATAAGTTGCATTACGGGAAATGTGGAAGTGGCGTATTAAGTTTGTACAACTACACGTATAAAGGGTGGTTCAATATCGGTAGTTTTTTGAGATTACAACGATAGACAGAGCGAAGACTAGATCAGATGGAATTCCCAGTCACCGTAGTTAAAAAGCAAGACCAGGTACATCACATAAATTACCTCCATGCCAACCTGAGTCTGATTCTCTGAAACTGAAAAACAAATTTTAAAAAAGCGGTTTTGCAATATAAAATAAAAATAATATTAATAATAGTAATAGTAATAGTAATAATAATAATAATCAAACAATTCGTAGATTCCAAGATAGCAGACCAGCAGCAAATTCCATCAACCGACACGACTCCAGCCCCCATCCGAGTTGTCATACCATTTAAAGATCAGGTCTCTGCTAATATAGTGAAAAAACGTCTCACAGACCTCAGCTTAAAAATCAAGACCACCATTCAGCCCGTGCTTATCAGCAGAAAACTAAACGAAGACCTTAAATTTCGAGAAGTCAAGCCAGCTATTGTTAACCAACAATGTTTAGTTTATCAATTTCAATGTAACCTGTGCGATGCAGGATATGTTGGTTATACTCGCGGCCACCTTCACGAACGCGCGTTGATGGACATAAACAGAAATCGTCGTCAATTTGTAAACATTATCTTAGCGAACATAACTCGGTCGTACCACCTTTTATTTCAGAACAATTTCACGTGTTCACTAAAGGTTCTAACAAATTTGATTGCCTAATTAAAGAGATGCTCTTTATAAGAAAACTCAAACCATCCCTAAACGTGCAGGCGGACTCGATTCGCGCAAAGGTATTCACTTGAAGAACTTGTGATCCTTTGTTATTATGCTAATTTGTAGAGACAATAGAAATCAAATCTTCGCATTACTTATTCATTTTGCCTTGAGAATGGTGTCATGATGATACCGAAACGTCGGCTTTTAACGTTAATATTCGCTTGCTTATGTTTTAAATAATAATAATAATGGAAACTTTATTTGTGTTTTTGAATGTACAATTGTAAATCTCGCTACGTATAGGCAATTTACAAATGCTGCTTGAGATTGAATTATTAAAAAATAATAATACTAATAATAAAAAGCAAACAACAAAAACAAAACAAAACAAACCCCCCCCCCCAAAAAAAAAAATTTCACAAAAAAATCAAAATTGCATTAAGTCTGGGCTATCCCAGTTCCTGTTTCTACAACAAAAGATGTAATATGTTGCTCTAATGGCTATATTTATCACTTTCTTGATTATATAACGTTGCTGCTTTTTGTCAATGCCAATGTCATTCATCATGTCTAAGAACGTGGAGCATTCATTGGAGAAAACGCCAAGGGAACTCATGGAGAGATTTACAAATCTCACACATCTGTAATTTCTACTCATTTCGTTGATCAAGTTCACATATTTTTCCTTCTTACGCACTGCATTGTTGTTAAGGTTGGACTCGAAACCAACTGTTAATTCTAGAACATATAGGCACTTGGACTGGATTAGGAAAAGAAGATCTGGACGATAATTTTCACCAGTTATTATTGAGGGATTCAGAAAACCATTAACATTTGCATAGAGTGAAGAGTGAACATTAATTACAGGTTGAAGTGACTTGGCAATGAAGTTAAGGATTGAGTCGTGTCTCCAGGTTAGGCGATCCAGGTAATGTTGACAACCACCGACAACATGAAGGAGTGATTCAGGGTTAAGACAAAAGGAGCAATCAGGATTTTTTGATAATCCCCATCTTGCCATATTCTTACGTGTAGGGAGGGAGTTGTTGATGTAGGGGATGGTATAATTGTAAATGTTCTTGAGTAGATGAGACTGGACCTCTGACCAAATAGAATTTACAGATGATAATGAGTACTTGATAACATTTGAGAAGAAGAAACCTTGAGATGTTAGGTGGTGTTGCAGTTTATCCTCTTGATTAGAACGGAAATCTTTAAGAACTTCCTTAGTGGATTTGTACACATCATATTGAATATTAGTGTGACAGCTTGACGATTTCCAGAGATCTTTTAAGGAATCATTTGGTGACTGTTTTAATGAATTTTGGAGAACTGTTTAATAATAATAATAATAATAATAATAATAATAATAATAATAATAATAATAATATAGAGAATGTGGCATACGAAAACCGTAGTGATCCCTGTGGTTGTTGGTGCGCTTGGTACAGTAAAGAAGGGGATGGTAGAAAACATTAAGAAAGTATCAGAGAGAGCTACTGTGACAGAGATTCAAAAGATCTGCATGCTGGGATCCGCGCGAATCCTCAGAATGGTGCTTAGTGTATAAACAGAATGATTGACTTGAGTGACTGATGCTCCAGGTGCATGGTTTGCGCTCGGCTGATGCACAAAAAGAACACCAGCAAAGACAGTGATAGAAGAGATAATAATAAAAATAATAATAATAATAGTAATAATTCGGATTAATTAAAAAAGTCATTTCAATTTAAAAAAAAAAAATTATTCGAATACTAATACTAATCTAACTATAAAAATCCCTTTTACAATTAATTTCACTTAAAAAACTATTCAGTCAAAGCATCTTGCACATTATTCCTTTCCATTAAAAAAAAGACACTTCATTTCGATTAAAAAAAAAAACTATTCCATTAAAAAAATATCATATATTCGAAAAAAAAAAAATTCCATTAAAAAACGATTCATTTCAAATAATGATAATAATAATAATAGTAATAATAATAATAATAATAATCAAGCACTATATAACATTAAGAATAATATAAATAATAAAAATAGCAATCACTTTGGCAATAACGATTTCGTAAATATATTTCTTGCGGCTCAGATGCCGTCACTATAACTATAGCAGGCAGTCCAGAGTTTTAAATTAAGTCATTACAAATCCGTCTCTGATATTAAAAACGAAAATAATAATAATAATAATATAATAATAATAAAGTAATGTACAGGCTTTGTTTGCAGTGGAAGTGCACTAATCTATACTCTGGCTAGTTCACAGAATCTCCTCTGAAATAAATTGAGATAGTCATAAAGCACAAAATACTGAAGAGAAACTTGAAATCTGTCAGTAAAATGTTTATTGAAAACAGAAAACAGTTTCAATTCATCAATAGTCGTAAATAACAAAACCTGGACCATTATTTTTTGGAATTCATTCGATGCGAAGGCGCGTTTTATCTATTTAAAAAGGATGGAAAAATTGCCTGCGTCGCAGACGCTCTAAGCCTTCTGTATTTATAGAGCTATACATACAAATGATTTAGACAAGTACGTGGGCCGGCTGCAACACAGGCTAGGAAAAAACCGTCACTGCATAACCCCTTTAAACTGAGACAAGCTATGAAGTTATTTCAAGAAAGAAAATAGCTATGGTTCGACAGTCAGAGTCGCGAGGTTGCATCGCGTGCTTTCATTTTTCAGGGCTTAAAAATTTTGTACGATCATTACCTGAATAACTCTAACACGTTTTCAACGATTTGATCAGCTAACTCTTGAGGTAGCCGGCCAGTTATTCGACCAATCCTGTTTGAACACAATAAAAATAGTATAAAACATGTACACTTGGCAAACCCAAAACCTTAAGTCACTAAACCAAGATAATAGGGAGTTTTAGCAATAACGGCGGCACGGGCAGAAAATGAATATCAAAATGGACGCGCTCTGCTTCACAGTTTGCCACGATAATTCCAACTTACTTAAAATGTAAAATGTAGGGGAATTTTCCTTTAGGTGTTGGGGACCGCAATCAAGTCTGAAAAGGAAAAGAATATTCATCGTCGTAGTAGCATGAGAAAACTTCAGTTCGTAGTGGTACGCGTACGAAACGGCTATACAGCGACGGTAAAGAAATGTACCAAAAAGTGTGATGAACGTGCAAAATTGATTCTGATGGCGTTCTTACTGCAATCGCCATCGCCGTAGCTGAAACTTCCTAATTTGTAAAGAAATGCAGCACTATGACAAATCGGCCCTGAAGATGACACTTTGAGTTCTCAGGAATATAACTCTTACCCTTTCGCGGCCGACCACCGTACGACTGTGTCTTTGTCCTTTAGACCAGAAAGAAGTCTCTCTACAAAAAAAAAATTGAACAGTGGTAAAAGGTGAGAAAGCTAGAGTTCTTCAAATATCATGATACCGGACAACGCACGGAATATAAATATCATGCACCGACCAATAACATCTTCCAGCTCTTCAGGAATGTCATACTCTTCTTCCTGAATCAAGAGAAAATGGGAGTCATTTGAGAAAGTTACAAAAATCCTTTAATAACGAATAAGAGAACAGAGAGCTCCGGAAAATTACGCCAATCAAGTCTCAAAGCGAATTAAAGAACACGAGCATGTAAGCTAGGCCACAAGTCTATTAGTGTTGTCACTACCGTCTGTTATCCCCATTAAACCTCATTAAATTACGTTAGATTACATGGGTTTTTTTTTATTGAAAGTCATAAGACAAGCAGCTCTACCAAGGCGATTTCTTGCTCAGCAAAACAGTTCATTTGCTCGCGTACAATGTACATTACTTACCTTTCCTTCGCCAAAAACAGCAGCATTGTTGAGAGATTTATTCTGAGAATTTAAATAAGCATAAAAGGCTGCATTAGCTTGTCACCAACCAAAATTTTCAAGATTACACATACCTCATTTTCCCGTATTTAATAACGATTATTAAATTACCTAGTTTAAAAAACATTATTTTACTACTTGAAGAATCGGGTTATTCACATTATTTTCTTTTATCAAGGCTAGCATACAACAGCCGTAAATATATCGCACATGATTAGCCGCAGTTTGAATAACTTCCTTTTTTGACCGTCTTTTACATGTATGAAGTGCCAGCTTTAGTCGGACTGTTGTTTTGTCAGATCAGAATCAACTTCCTACTTGCAAAGATCAGTTTCCTTTCTCACCCTCTATTCTACAAGTATATTGCGGTTCAAAGGCGAATGACACATAGACTTCTTTCTGCAAGAAATATGAAGTCCTGTTATATACAACACTTGATACATGTTTCGCGACTACCTGTTGTTGTGAAAATGGATTTTCCAAGTTGTACATCAGTGAACGACTTCCCCTTTGATATCTGGTTAGAAATAACAAATACAAAGAGAAAATAGTTTCTTAAATTCATTAAGAACTTTCTGAGGTACACCCACATGGGAATGGCTACCAAACTGAGTGAAAGATAAGCTGCGCAAATTATGAAAGAAAGTAGAAATATCATAGCAAATACAATAGGAGGCATAGATGGACAAACTTGAAGATGATTGAAACGGTCTACTACTGTGATTTTTAAAAAACTGAAAGGTTCATTTTTGTTGTTTGTGACGTTTTTAAGACTGGGAACGCTGGAAGATGACATAGTATATTGGCGGATGATCTTCCAAATTGACGACGTGTTTCCCTTGTTTAAGGATATTTCATTCTAGCCTGAAAATTATTATTCGCGCTCCACTTGTTGGATCTTTGACTTGACAACCTGGCCTAATGTTCTAAAGATATTCCAGTCACTATGACGACCAGTCCCACGCGCAAGTTTGAGTTTCTTGCCTCGCTCCCACATAATCTCGGGCGTAATTGCTGGACTTGTGTCTGACCTTAATAGTCTTAATTGGTGCAAGCTCATCTAACACATGCAGGAACAGCTTACTGAAACATTCCACTTTATCGTAGCCTCCCACGTCAATTCGCTGTGAGTTGATAACCTTCTTAAGAGTTGAATGAGAACATGAAATATGATGGATATTTTGGTTTGGTTATTTTTGTTGTCACAAAAATTACTCCAGAAAGGTAAATTACACTTGTCGATTTCCCTTCCTTCACAGCATGTGATTGGCTTCACCCATAACAATTAGTCAATGCTGATTGGTTTCTCTAAACAAAAGCAAACAGCCAAAGAACAGAAGTGGCTCTTCGTTTCAGCAGACGTCAGCGGGGTAGGAATGCGTGACGAACCCCTAAGGACGTCTGCGTTGGAGGCTAACTCTATTTCAAACAAAGGCAAATATCTCACCACCATTTGTGTTAGAGAATCGTCCCACCCTTATTAAATGAAAACCATCAATTCCTATTTCTTTCTTCTTGACCGATATATGAATTAAGTCAAGACTCGGAAATAGTGAAAACGCCGGTCAAAATCTCCTCTCTCGATCAGGTCTCTGATCTTTAGAAAAGGTTCGCTATTTTTGAGAGACCGAACATTGACGTGTACCGCAAACAAAGCACAAGATAGAAAAAAAATTCACATTTAGGAAATGAACATAAGCTTACCTCCAAGATGCCACTCTCGGTTTCAAAAAGGTCAAACCAAGTCGCTGCAGAAAAGAAATACAGGAAATATTTTAAACTCTAACTAACTCTAGTCTGCTACACAGCAGTTTTTAGTGTCGTCACGCAACGCTCCTCTCCACTAACGGCTGCTGAAAATCGAACCACATTTCTTTCCTGCGATTAGCCAATTAGAATTCAGCTCCCATTTTCTGGAAGGTGTTCGCATCACGTTTGCACTATGGTGACTCCTCCAATCACAGCTTTGCTTTTATCGGTGCCCCATGTGTGAATGACAGAACAATCAAAATAGTAACTCTACTCAGATGCCATGCGACTAGCTCTACTTTTTGTATAATCGATAAAAACACTAAAACTAATACTGGTCAACACTACATCGATTTGATTGGTGCAACGAATAGATCACGTTTTATCATGAAAAAAATGCCTAATAATGTTACGTTTCTGATAAAATGAGGTTAAATTTATGCTGCACTTTGCACTTACCGTAAATCCAAATTAAATAAGCCCCCCCTCTCAAATAAGCCCTCCCTCTCTAACAAGCCCCCCCTTTTCAGAGGAGGAAAGTTAATAAGCCCCCCTCTCTATTAAGCCCCCCCTCCCCCTCCCCCAATCCTTATTCTTCACAAAAAAATTAACGATTAACGTGGACTGATCAGTTATGATTTATTCGGGCTGGAAGTTCATATTGTTTTTGGTCTTCGGCAGCATGACCTCCAACTTCATATGCTTAACTTTCTCAATTTTGTGCTCTATCTCTCTGTACAACGCGTAAGTCTGCTCTGTCTCATACCACGGTATTTTTGCTACAGGTGATGCATTTCGCTAAATTAAATAAGCCCCCCCTCTCTTTTAAGCCCCCCCTCAAAAGTGTATGAAAAAAATAAGCCCCTAGGGGGCTTAATAGAGGATTTACGGTAAGTGCTGAAAAATCAGTAACTATCAATTTTTAAAATGGGCAATTGAATTTTGCAATTGACCCCGACAACTCGAGCCCCTGCTAACTCGAACTAATTCTCGTTTCCCTTTAGAGTTCGAGTCACTGCATTCCCAATAAGACTCTAGGTTGAGTTTGTTTGGATTTTGGCTTAAAGATCCCCTCCCAGAGTCACCATAACAAAATCTCCAGTTCTCAACACTATAAACGCCATTATATAACACTAGTGGATTAATGGGAGGTACCACTCCCAGTATTATGTTTCAAACAAAAAAAAGTTTTTGTTCGTGAATGAGCCTTCACCTGACATCACAAGGTCTGGATTCGTAAATGACGACATGCAGGCAGCGTGGTTGAGCGTTAGAGCGCTGGAATTACAGTCCGGAGGCCCCAAGGTCAGTCCCCACCCCCACCCTAACCACTTGCTGGATTTGTTCTTGGTAGTCCCGAGGTCAACTTCTCGGTCATGCTTGTAAAATAGCCAACTGTTTTGCCTCTGGGCAGTTGTTATGTTTATCTCAATTTTTGGTTTCTGTCCTTCAGTATTTGTCGGCCACCATGTGAACCACTGGACGAGTTACCAGTAATTGTGTTTGCCCCACAAAGTGAATCTTTTAATAAAGTAAATCGTCCAAGACTGTACCTGTATAAGTTTGATGTTCAGTTTCCTCAGTAAGGTGTTATTTGTGCTTGATATTTCATGAGCAACTGTTTGTTTTAAAACTACCGGGGCTAAAAATCAAATCAAAGTATTAAAAGGTATTTAAAACAATGTATTTGTCAATTTAACAAATCAGTAATGCTTAATATGTACCTGTACTAACAGTTATTGTGCTTAAATCCTTTATTGTTAAGTGTATCACCAAAATGTTCTGGAGGTTTACCGTGGTAGTGTTGGAAGATAAGAAAATTTAAGACTTTTCAATAGGCTATAAGTTAAAAAAAAGCCTTTTTCATTTTTATGGCAGTTTGAGCGTTCTCTCAGCTCTCTTTCAAAGTTTTGTGTTTGCATTACAACAGGATAATTACAGCTTCGAAATACATTTCCATGTACTAGTACTAACCATATTGTATCAGGTCTTCCCTTTTGCCATGTTTAAAGAGCAAGGCCTAAGAAAAGAACATAAAAAGTAACGTAATTCAAGAATGTTGAAAACATAAAACAAGAATGATCAGTCAATTCCCCTTTGACAGACACTGCACTGCTTTAAAAAAGGAAACAAGAGTTGCCAGTCCATGTTGTTATTAAAGTATAGAGCGATTTTCTTATGACCTTGAAATGAAAACGCGCGAACAAAACAGGAACAACAAACGAACGGAAATAGAGCGATTTGATTGGTGTATGAAACGGATACAAACGCACCTGGGTTTTGGTTGGCTAAGCGAACGCGCGGGTAAACAAACTTCATGCCCGAAGAACTTTCTAGAAATTGCTTTGACGTCATACTGCAACACGATTGGCCAATCGAACAATGCCTTCTCCATATTAGGGTTTCTTTGGCGGGAAAACGAAGAGGCCATGTTTTGATCTTTTCATCCATTGGCTGATGAAACAAAGAACGAACACTTACCGAAACCTTTTTTCAAGGTCATACGAAAATCGCTCTATCTATCCATTAATAAAGTGTTCATTGGAAGCCTGGAGCTGGGTACCAGCACCATTGTACTCTGAGCACAGAATCTGTGTTCAAGTCGTAGAAGAGCCAACTCTTAAACTCAAGAACTTTAGTCGTAGAAGAGCCAACTCTTATTTAACATTTATTTTTTCTTCATGTCACATGACGAAGAAGAAATCAAACTGAATAATTTACATCTTAGGTGTCTGAGATCTGTGATAAACGATTGTACTGAAAACACTTTCTTTCATAAATTTTTTGCTGTCTATAATTAAAGAGGGACTTTATTTCATCTGCCTACTAATAAGTACTAAAGGCATATATACCCCACTGGGGCCCTCAAAGAAGTATTAATTTGTAAGCTACATGTATGTACAAATGCAAAAATAAATAACAAATTAAATAATATGAAATACAAAATTTGCAACTCTTACTAGTGTTGTTAAAATTCCAGTTAGAAGTAGCATCCCATTCATTGTTTCTCCTGGTTATTAGCCACAAAGAGAAAATATAAAACAGTATTGTAAAGCAATAAGCAATTAATATTTTTATTTTTTGTCCCAGCTTGAGTTTTATCTCAGAAAATTCTTGAATGTTGTTTAGTTTCAGCTTGGGCAACAAGGATAATGAGAGTTCCAGCGAATAGCAGTAAATCTATTAAATAATATACTGTCTTTACAGGTAAATGTAATAAAACTAAAATTTTAAGTTGCCAGGCAAATACAACAAGTAGGTGGAGAATAAAACAGCTAGGGATTTCACCCCTACCTCTTACTGACAGCCCTGTATACTACAAACTCCTATTCACTAAAGATGGATCAGTCCGCATCTTTTTATATTGTTAAACATTTGAGTTGTCCATGAGATAATCAATTAACAAGTGTTTGCACAAACTGTTTGCTTTGTCCATAGTCATCAAGGACCAATCCAGGTACTCAGCAAGCTTCTCTTTCTTTACATCTGGTCTTGTTACAAATCTTTTAAGAAAGGGAAAATTAATATAACAGGTCGAGAATCAGTGTTTGTTTGGCACGATATTTCATTGGCTTTCCTTAATGTGTTGAGAACACTGAATGTGCAACAAAAAGAACGTATGACAGTCAGCAAAAGAAAGTTATCACCACAGTTTATGTGCCGTAATATAATTTGACAATGTACATGAACCAGTATGTCCTCTAATGTACTGTAAAACTAAATGGGAATCAGAGAATTATAAATATGATTTTTCCTTTGTCTCCTTTTTTTCTGTGGATGCCAAATAAATAAGCAATCCAGTTGATTCTAGAAAATATTCAGAGATAACATTAATTACTCAGGACAGTACTAGTATGCTTTGCCACATATATTTGTGAATCATAGACAAGTTTATCCATTTTTTACCTTGTATATGATGAAGTACAAACTTGTAAATTAGTGCTTTATAGCTTCAATAAGAGCCCCCTTCAAAATAATTCCCCCAGCTTAATCCTCCTTTGACACTATAGACAATTAACCATTAATTTTAGGACTTGAATCTACTGGATGTGGAATAAATGGGTTCTCTTAAACAGTGTGAGAGAAAAGTGACAAAACATAGGGAAAGGTTTTGATTTGACTCAAAGACAATATCTAAATGCCATAATTTTGAAAAGGAAAACTAGCCACTACACTACCCTAGTGGTGTGCACTACACTAGAGGTGTGCAAAGTCATGTGACTCAAATACTACCAAGAATATTGATCTTTAAAGAATTTACAAAGTATTTAAAAACTCTTACTTTGAAATTACTAAGGCTGCAGCATCTCTTGACTTGTCAGGAACTGACAAATACACCTAAAAATGATGATACAAAATAAAAAAGAAAAAGCACTGACTAAATAATGCATGTGGGTATAGGTTGTCATTCATGCTGCATTCCAGTGCAGCATTTGAAATCATCTGCATTTAAAGTAGGGTGGGTGATAGCCAGGTAGGGTGCATGCCTAAGGATTGACAATGAGGGTTTCTTATAATTTATACATATATGGCAATCATGGAATAAGCTGAGCCAGCAGCAACAACAGGCATTTTAAATATTTGTTTGTGACCCAATTGGCACTAGGGGAGTCCATGGATTGGAATCATGATAAAAAAATGTCTCTAAAATATACAAAAAATGAAATTAAAATGTGCAAAGAAATTACGTAAGTTGTACAATGGCTGGTTGTACTCAGTGTGATTAATAGTTTCTTGCTCAATATTAATTGCTATATTTTAACATGATTGGAGTTCTATGATGTGCAGTCTAGGCAGAACTTTTTTTATCCATTTCAACCTTTGCTGTTTCAAGGATTCTCTCCACAACTGGCCTGCGTCGTTCAACTATACCAGTAGTTACTTCCTTGAGCCCATCAAAGCGAACCATATCAAAGGGTATCATACAAACAATTGACAGCCATAACAACAGGACATATCTTGTCTCCCAGGTCTACAGAACAAAAAGGCAAAGCTATTAGTATTGAAACTTAATACATGCAATAAACAAAAAGTTAGATGCATTCTCTTTGAATGAAAATTAAAGTGCTACAGTAATCAGTGAAAAAGTTATTTGCTTTTGACATTGTCGACAAGTTAAACAAGGTAGGGTTGACACTGGAAAAGCTGGGAAGAGGAATGCAATCCTCTACAAAATATATAACTGAGGGCTATGATAAGTAGGGAGTACATGAAGCAAGGCTAGCCTTGACATCACTGCCCTGCCCTATAAAAAGGTATTTAAAGGAAAGAGCAACTATTTGATGATAATTATTCATCTGAAAAAGGGTTAGCTAGCTGGTAAGCTAGCTACAGTGCAGCTCATGCACCATTTCTGTGGGCCATTTCCTGGGCCCAGTTGTTAGAAAGAGGGATAATGCTATCCACTGCATAAATCTCCATTGAATAACACCATTGGTTTCCCTAATGCTTATCCATTAGATACTGATTTATCTGGCGGATAGGGCTGTTCAAAGTTTGATCATTAAAAAAAAAAAGATCATTCAAGAAGGGGTTATTATAATAGACTGAAGAATAACTGTCAACTGCCGGACAAAATTGTACCTCATGATCCTGAGGATTTTGCTGCGCCAGCATTCCAAGAACTGGCTCAACATCAGCAACTTCATGAGCAAAAAGCCGTACAACATATTTTGGGCCTCTGACCTGTACATAAATGTAATTCACTTTTTTAAAATTTGAGTAACAGTTCATGTAATTTACACTGATCATTTTTGCCCAAAGAGAGGCATTAAGAGCCTGCAGAACTCACTTTTTCAGTCCACTGTCAAAACTTTGCAAAAGTTGCAAATTCACTGGTTACTTTTTGTTATCAAGGTTCAGAGGCTGTCAAAAGAGTGGAGACCATTTTCTTCACTCTTCTTGAAAGAAGAAGTCGAAAATTAATGTTTAAAAAAATATGAAATCATTTTCTGCATGAAGCAGTGAAATGCAAATTCATGTGCAGCTAAAATGTACATGCCAGTAACCTTAGTTAATAATTATATATATATTATAACAAGGCATTGACTGTGGCTTATTTTAAATGGAAATTGCTTTCTTCTGTTGAAGAATTTATGCTTATTTTTTGTCCCAATTTTCTTCAACACTTACCATCTCTTTTTCAAATCTATACTGGAGTAGTGCTAGTGATTCAAAATGTTTGCTAAAGGATGTTAAATTATTCTTTTCACTCATATCTTCTAAAAACCACACCCACTGGGGAGTTTAGAGTGCAAATTTTGAGTCCCAACACCTAATACACTGAACTCTCCCTCTTTGGACATAGGCACACAAGAAAGACAACTCACTTAAATAGACAGAAAGAGGTGCAGATCCTGCTGTTTTTCAGCCCTGTTTCTTTATCATCCCCTTAATAATGAGGATATTTCTATAAAAAGGACACTGGATGGTATCCAAATTAGAAAGAGCTGCTATATACATCATAACACAATATACATTATTTATAGAAAATAATTTAAAACAAACCTTAGTAATGAGATACAGATATTTAAAGGCCTGGCGATTCACTTTTGCAGGATTAGAAGAGTCTCGTACTATTTCCTGCAATTTTTCTACTAGGCGATCTGAAAAGATATGGACCTAAAAATTTATATGTAATAAAAATTTAAAGGCAGTAAAATGTGATAAATAGCACATGAATATACAATAACATTTTTGCAAATGTAGAAGGCACAAGTTACAGTATAAACACCCTTGAAAGAAAGTAAAGAGGACTTACCTAAATAGGGATCTAGCAACTGAGGCTGTTCTTGATACTTATTTAATATAACTGCAGCAAAAAAAAAAATAGAAATAAAAACTCTGTTTTTAAGCTTAAGCACCCCCACCCTCGCTTCGAGGATCAATGACTTTGCAATGTTGATTAGCTGGGTAATTAGGTATTCTCTCTGTAAAGCTAGAAAACTATACACAGAAGAATGATTATGAAATTCACATCGATATATCAGTGTACAAATCCCATTGCGCTTAACGAATATGGGCTGCTTTAGCTGCCGCTTAAGCTACAAAAGGTGAAATAATTTACTCCAGTTATTAATATATAGGGTGTGAACTCAGCTCAAGGAAAAATTAGACATTTAATTATCGCGCAAAAATTGCTCTAATGCACTTTTTTAGACATTAAATGTACTTGTACCTCTATTCCTTTTTACAAGGGCAAAATTTCATTATTTTTGTTATTTTCAAATCCCTTAGATCAGCATTATTTAGGGAGCTAATACGCCTTTCAGGTAAAAAATATTATCACAGCAATTTATCAATAGCAAGAAACCGGGAAACACACAAATACACTAACCAGTCAAACGTTCCTCAGCAGCTTCTAGTAATATATCATCATGGCAAATAGCTCTAATAGATTCAATTAGTGTAGTTACTTCTTTTAATTCGCTAAAGCGGTCCAGACTGCTCCTCACTGTGTTTTCGGCCGCCATTTTTTATTTTCACTTAGTTACCAGTCTCTCGCGTTTGGAAATGCATCCAGGCCTTGAGGGGCTTGAGCATGCCACACCATAGGGGTACCAAGTGATCTGAACCAAACTTCCAGGCCCGGTTCATACATTGAATTAGGTACATGAAAAGTTTCTGCGTCTGAATCGTAATGGATTAGAAACGCCTACTTCAATTTGGAGCAACTCCGCCTAGCCCGACCAGGAATTTCGACCTTGGAGCGATCTTTATTCAGACGCAGAACTTTTCATGTGCCGACCGATATGAGCATTTTTCTCCTTTTGAATTTAGCTATTTTAATAGCTGGAATTAAGTTCGGCGTCTGAATGAATTCGGCCGGTCTTAATAATTTGGGTCTGCCTCAATTTGAATTAGGTTCGGCTCATGAAAAGTTCGGCGTCTGACGGCCTAGCCTATGTGTTTTGAAGGTAGTTGCAAAATCATGGTCCAATAATTGAATTCAATTTTTTAAACAAAGACCAGCTTACAAAAAAGAAGGACCGGATCCTAATAAAGGATCCAATCAGCAATAAGTGAAAATATAAGACAAAAAAAGCAAGGCTGATTTTACAGTCGGGAATATATAATCTTTTAACTAATATTTCGGAAGGCACGGCCTTCCTTCTTCAGGGTCTTACATATAATAAGTCGTTACAATTTGAAAATAAGAGGATAGCGTGCAATATGATACTATGATAGCAAGTGAACGTTGAAAAAAAAAACCGTTGAAGTAGTGATTGAAAGAAATTTGAAATATAAAAATATAAAAATAAATGATAACAAAGAGAAGAAATAAAAACTGTATTACATTTCATCTTTCTTATTTATACCTAAAAAGGTTCAAGAGTTTTACATCTCTTGATGAGGTATGCCTCTCTAGCTTTTCGTACACTGTCTCTATTAGATTTGGTAAGCTCTAGTGGGATGAGTATGATGTCGTTAGCAGAGTGATCATTGGTAAGAAAGTGTTCTGAGACTGTGGTGGGTTTAGAGATATTAGATGGGTTGTCAACTGGTCTGCGGTCTTCGTTGAAGCGGTCTTTGAGTCGTTTTGGTCTCCGCACATTTAGACCTTTGCAGGCTTACCTAACCAAAATTTAGTCTGAAAAGATTAAATACACTTGACTGTTTTCTTGCCCTTCTAATGTTGATGTGCAAGATTTGGTGAGTTAACTGCGGTAAAAAAAACATTGGGAGGACTAGGAGACGAACCAGAAGTAAAAAAAAACAGCGTTGGGTGGAAATGTTCCGACTATTGTTGTCTGAGACTGTAGCTGCAATTTTTGCGTGGATTGACACCCCCGATTACTAACCGTCACCCCCCCTTTCTCCCACGCTATTAGTATCACTCACAGCCAGTTTTTTTTGTTTTGTTTTGTTTCATCGTGCACTGCCACTCCCCAATCGTCTTAGCAAGAGAAAGCAACGGCAGAACTAAAACTCGATAAAATCAGCCAGAAATGCTAAGAACATACCAAGACAAGGAAGCGAGGTATGAAGTTTTGACGTATTTTATTTGTGGTTTTAGTACCCGAAATAGTGATCGCTAAAATCCCCATAAAAACTCTTATATTGTTATTATTGTTTATTATTATTATTATTTTCTTTTTTTCATAGATGCTGATTGGTCCACAAACAACTTTCTTGGAATGTAATGTTATTTTCCTTGCCCAGGCTACAGTGGTCGCACTGCAAATGCATGTGAAATTCCTTTTCTGTGTCTTATTTTCTATCGATGGCAACTGTTCTTCCGACAAACCAAAACTGCACTTTCCGAAAAAGTGAGGCTGTGTTGAAAGACTTCACCGGCCCCCAGCGGCGTCATTTGCATATCTATCCCATAATATTACTATTATCCAGGAGAAGAGTAGACGACATAACAGGCTATTTACTAAAGTTTTTCAAAACAATCATGATGTAACGTAACAAAAAAGCTAGGAGGTCCTACAAACCGCTGTAGGTCCAAGAATGGGTTTTGGTCCGAGGGACAAGTATTTTGTGGGCGGTAGTGACGCTATTGCTTCCATGGAGTACTTTTGAGCATATTTTTTCAAATGTTTTAATTTTTTAATTCATAGCACGTTTTATTGAAAATATATATATGAACTAGCCTACTCGCAGATATCTAGACTGCTGAATGAGAGTTTTAATAGCCAGAAACCACCATACCGAAAGAATCTAGATCGTACATTATTGTTGTCTGATTAAGATATGAAATAGCTTCGTGGTTCGTTTTTATAGTTGGCTGGTGATTTTCACACGTCTTCTTCTTCGCCTGCCATTATTAGATCGCCATTGGATTCTACTGTCAATCGCAAGCCAATGTACTAAATGGATGCTTTTCCGCTTGTGTAGGGGAGAGTTTCTGTTCACTATCTCGAGATTTGGATTTGCGAGCTAGACTTTGCACACAAAGGACACAGCTTGCGAACAATGGATATCACTCTCGAGCGAATTTCATTAATTCGCCAACAGTAGACAAACGGATTCAAAGAAGAATTAAGAAAAATCACTACAGATGATAAATTAGTAGCTAAAACGATCGATGAATTATAACCTTGGGCAGCAAAAGCCAGCAAGGAGCAGAAATAAGGAATGTAACAAATGATAAGAAAACCAAAAACACACAACATACTATTAACGGATGTTTTAAATTGTAAAATATTTAAAGCTTTCCTATTTTTTCTGCGTGCTCTAACCTGGCTCGCAATTTTTGTGTTTAAAAGTTTCAGAGACCAGTAAATTCCAAAATAGCACGAACACGTTACGACAATGCTAAGGAAACCAAAGATAATTGCACTGAGTTTATTTACTCGCATGCTCCACATGCGAGAAACAGCCCATACAATGCTGCAGAACCACAAAAGTGCCACTGTCAGGCGAACTCTTTTTGCAGTAACAATCACACGGTACCTCATACGAAGGTGAAGTGCAAGATATCGGTCGATACTAATTGCTGAAATGGTGACAAACGAAACTGCACAGAAGAAATACGCTGCTGCTGCGTAGAAAGGTTGAATTGAGCAAAACAGATAGAGGTTTGTTCGGAGAACAGCTAAACCTGAGGCAACTTGTAAGGGCTGCGCCAGCAATCCTACCCCAAAATCCGATAAAGCCAAGCTGTAGAAAAGAGCTTTCGTTGAAGGATGAATTGAGCGACATCGGTATAAAGCAGATAAAATAAGGGAGTTTCCCAAAACAGCAAAAATTGATAACAAGACGTTTGCGGAAGAAATGAAGACGCTCCACAGGCGAGAGTAGTCTTTGATAAACTGATATTCTTGAAAATCTTGTCCTGAACAGGTATGTACTTCTGCCATTATATGCTTCTCCGTGTGCTGGGTTAACTCATCACTAAAAAAAGGATTATAATTATAGATTGAAAGATCGGGCAATGTGCCGATTTCAAAAGAATATTGTTAGGAAGATGGCCAATTTTGATCTGATAATATGAATTTATAGTATACGTGGTCATTGTTTTCTTGTATCAACAAAAATGTCAAAATAAGAATTAAACGCTCTATTAAAAATCTTCATGTGACCCTTTTAATGACAGTATTACTTTTAAACATCACGAAAAGCAAACAGAAGGGAAGCTTTGTTTTAAATTTGCTTTTACCACAGCGTTCGTTATTTGAACTTCAACTGAAACAAGAGTAATGCAGATAATAAAGCGATTGTATCTAGATTGAGGGGTACGATTTCCAACATTTTTCATAAAATTTGTTCCGTTTTTTTCACCCATTGTGTCAAACATGGGTGAAAGACAGCTTCCTTATTTCGTGGGCTTATGGAACACTAATACACTTTTGCTAAATGCAAAAATGATGGAATAATCGGCCTTAAATTTGTCAACACCTTATATTACTAGATTGTCGTTTAAACCAGGGCATTTAAAAGGGCTGTGTTATAGTTACTGTATCTTAATGTACCTCATGTAATGTTTCACGTTTGTCGTCTTCCATGATCATCCATGAAAATTTCCTCCATCAAAAATCTCCTTTAATCCCATATGGCTTATTTTTTTCCTCTTTGGTTTTTTTAGCCATTTCTCGCTGTGCAACATTTTCACAATGTCACGCATGCACAGCAGCACAAATATTCCAGGTGTTGACAGAATGGGGAAGTCTAAAACAATTTTCTTGAAAATCTTCCTAATAAAATTTGTGAGGCAGCATCAGTTTGTTGTGGATCTGTTGACACAAACATAACCCTCAATTAATGTTAACTTGATAACTTAAAGTCGTCGACGAAATTTTGTCATTTCTCAAAATTTCTATTGTATTGTTTTATTTCTTTTTTATTTCACCGCATTTAGCTTTAAATTTTCTTCGACGATGAAACTGAACGGAAATTGGAACTCAGATAGCCGCCATTTTTAATAATGAAAATATTTCACGTCCAAGGCGTAGAATGGGATTCGCCTTAACGCTCTAATTTAATACAAATGCCTGCTAATAATAAAGTGTATCTAGTCAGTGCCACCTTACTGATAGAAATTCAAAGTTTTTGGAAATATTAAATTAATGGAAAAAATCACGCCATATTGTATAACCTTTTTATCATATTATTTATTTTTTATTGTAATTCGTATCATCAGCCGTAGTGGCCGTGGTAGACCTCCTAAGTGTTGCCTACTTGATTTTTCGAAGGAAGGCTCATCGCGAAACGTTGACAATATTCATTCAATCATTTAAAATGTTTGTTTACCAACGACGTACAATGGAAAAATATTTTGACTGGGATCTGATTTTAACTAAGACATTATTCCAACTTTTAATAGTACTTTAGAGAAAATATATTTTACATCTTATGAAACTGATTTATTACATTGACTTGTTATATGAATGCTTTTTTCATTAACACTTAACCATAGTGGTCACAAAATGTTCTAAATTTACGGATGGTGTTTAAAAAAAAACTGAATACATGAAATACGTGTCTGTCACGTGTCAGCTTAAGATAGATATTTAGTTAAGAGTGATATTCGGGCTAACTCTGTCACGGAAATCTCTTTTCTACGAAAATTTTGTAACAACTGCGTTGGCTGTAATGTATTATTTCAGTTCTATTATATCAGCATCATTATTTTATCCTATTTAAAAGATAATTTTCAATTCCTTATATATATATATATAGTCCGACCGACAATGAACGGATGCAAACTAGCCGCTGTAGCCGACATGTCACACTAAGTTCTATGTCTTGAAGAATCAAAGTCATGAAAGCGAATCTTAATAACTAAAGTTTATTACATAGTGCGATGTGCAGTTATTACAAATTGTGACAGATTTGTTTTTTCACACGGTTTATTGCCCCCGCAGGGATTTCGCCCAGAAGGCGAAATCCCGAGGAGGCACCTGACTCGTCCCCAAAAATACATGTATACAGTCATACAGTCAATATAGAAAAAAATCTCGATTTGCTTGAACAGGGGCCGCGAGGAATCGGTAGGTAATAATGACGCTTCTATTGTTTGCGCCCGCAAGAACGAAATTGTTAGGATGATGTAAAGCACAAAAAATCCCGAAGGAACAGCTTACAATAGGTAGACTTTTTGACATTAATTGTGCAGTCATACTTCGATACTCTTTTGCGTTACGTGTTATCAGTGACATTCTGTGGAGCAGTTGTTATGAAACTTATGGACCAAAAGACACTCGTTAAGCGCAGTTGAAGTTATAAGGTGCGTATAGAACAGTATACAGCTATTTCGAGAAAGGTTGTCGGAGAAAACTGTGCACGCGACAATCCCGAAAGGTAATATGGGATATGTTCAATACACTGTTCCTGACACTGTAGCTGAAGAACTTACTTTTTTTGCTTTCCTTTAGCACTTTCAAACATAAATCCATGGCCCCTTGTGCCATTTTTTCAAATTTCTTTGAAGAACAGTGAACTCAAAACCACCCACAATACCTTTCGGGATTGCCGCGTGCACATTTTCTGACAACCTTTCTCGAAACAGCTGTATTTTAAAACTAAACTCGGCCCAAAACAAACAAGATGCTGCTGTGCGTACACTTCGGCGTCGTGGTTGTGGGACTGATTAAGTGTAAATGCGGAGGAATAGTAAGAAATGAAATACGGTAAGAGTAAGGTGTTAATTTGGGAAATTTTTGGATTTGTCAGGATACTCTGAAAAGAGGCATATCCAAGAGGCCTACTTGCCAAAAACTAGCATTTCGGGACAAATTGTCTTTGCGATAATAGCCCAGTTATGCTCTGATGACTACATACAAATCCTTCTAAATTTGACTTGGGTCTAAACGTTTAGACCTAAGTCAAATATGAGGTTACTGGCGGTGAATAACAAGTCTAACAAAACAAACAGTGAAAGAAGAATTCTCTTTTTTTCTTAGTCACATCAGGCTTCATAAACGGCACAGCAGTCTGATGTACTGATTAAAGATATGTAAGGGATGGGTAAGGAGTCAATTACGTTGAGCATGCATGGAATTGGCTGAAACTCAATGTTACGAGTTCGAATGTTTTGAGGATAATTATTCACTGACTATCAGCCCGCAGGCCGGGGATGTCGGATTAACACGAGGAAGTTTAATACCAGAGGAACATAGCCTTTACAGAGCTTTAAAACACTGCGTCTGCCAACACAAGCTTAACTTGAACTTAAGTAAAACTAAACAGCCCCTGCCAGTAATAATAAACTCTGACTTAAACTTCAGATATCTTACGGTTTCCGCCAACTTGCAAACACAGAAATGGAAAATCGACCTTCGTCACACTTGACTAAACAGAGCAGTCCAGCTCGTGGGAAAAAACTTAGTTCTTCAAAAGAACTCGCTTGGAACTTGTATACCGTTTGATATAAAGTTCTAGAAAATACTAAACAGGTGAATAGTTGTAGCTTTTGGACATATTTTATGATTTCAGTAACTGATACACATCTGCTGACTCATGATGAAATGTAAACATGCCCTAATTAATTATTCATCAATAATCCAAAAAACGCAGAGAACGTTCGAGAAAGTCACGCAACGCATGAAAGCAATTTTACTACGTATAAACACTCAACAAAAACAAAATGTCTTTGTGCAGCATCTTGTAACTTTAAATTCATCATAAAACAGTTCGAAAGGAGGGCTCACTCGTGAAATGTTTTTTAACACTCGAAGAGAATTTTGTGTCTCTGCGCGGCCACGTAATATGCGAGTAAAGTAAAGCCTAGACTCGACGTGATGTCAAGGTATTTCGAAGTAGTCCGCTCTCATTTCGTGAAATAGCCGAAACAAGCCGAAAAGTCACGAACTTGCACGCCCAATCTTGTCCCGAAACTAGTGCATCATTTGATAACTATTTTTCACATGCCGAATTATCTTGGGTCGCAGTAGCGCAATCGGGTAATCCCTCAACTTAGAGTCTCCTCTGACCAGACGGGTCACACAGGTGAGTCGGTTCAAACCCCGGGGAAGCCAAAATGATAATTCTTTCTTCCTCGAAAAAGTTAAAGAATAAATCAAAGAGATATCTCGACCTGATTCGGCTCTCACTTCGTCAAATAGCCGAATAAAACCGAAAACCTACAGCCTTTGCATGCCCAATCTTCATTTGTTGTCATCAATTGCCCATATATGATTCCCACTCCTCAACGAGACAAGTCTAATTACTGAGTAAATTAGACATCTTGTTGCCTTATTGAATTTGGTATGTTGGTGGCCTTATGGCGGATTTCCTAGTTGAGGCGCAGCTGGGTAATTGAGTGGTAAGGTACAATAAATGGGAGATGTAAAATAGAGGAAATCAGGAGCAATCGGCTCCCGAGGAACTACAGTATCAGGGGCACCCAACGACTGTTTTCTGTAAACTATCTGTTCGGGGAAGAAAAAATTGCCTAGATTTTTCCATAGCTTGAGGAAGGCTAAAAATTTCTAGATGACTTTTCCATTCGAGTACAATTTTCGAAGCTTATCTTATAAATTCCCAGCGATTTTCTAAGTCTAATTTTTCGCATTTCACTCCCCAGGATAAGCTATTCTTCGTAGAAAAAGGAATCCTAAACTTTTCGGATTTAAAAATGTGATGGAGAGAGGAATGAAAACAATTCTTACTTTCGTAAACTTTAAATTGCCTTTAGCTGCTGTTCATTATATACACTGTTCGGGTCATTGGAAAATGTGCAGTAAAATTTGCCCATTGTCAGACCACAGCTAAAATACTAAGGACTAAAAATATAAATCAATGTTATGTACACAGTATTCAGTTTTTTCGTAAGGGGTGAGGTTGCTTTTGAAGCCCCTCAGGTCTGAATAAGGTTACAATACGGAACAGAGATGGTAAGAGAAAAATAAAATACGGAATTAATTAAAATATGAAACAAAGATATTATTATTTTCTTGTCATTTCTGTTTGGTTGGTACAAATATGAGGCAGTATTGAACTTCCGACATCGTAATCACAGCGCATTGTAAATGGATTTCCTTATTTAAATGCCCCATTCTAGCTTTCTTGAATATTCATGGACAAATATTGCACCATGACTTTTTTATAATTTCTCCATGTAAAAACAAAAGAAGAAGAAAACATTAACAATGTACCTTTAAATAGCTGTCTTTGTTGTATGATCCTAAGTTTCTCAATTAGGAGATATCCTTTGAAACGCTGAAATTATTTTTATTTTTATGCGCGGAATAATTTTAGCCTTTTTTTTTTTACAGCAATAGGGGTGATGAATGGTCCATTAAGATTTTTAACTGCTCGCAAAATTTTACCTTTGCTCGATTTGCTCGCAGAATTTAAACGAGTGCTCGCTTGCTCGTGCTCCCCAAATTTTTGCTTTGCTCGCAAGCACGCAAAGCAATTTTTTTTATTTCTGCTCGTGCTCGCAAAAAAAATCGCAGTGCTCGGCATGCTCGCGAATGCTCGCAAAGACCATTCGTCACCCCTAGCAATGGTAATGCATGATAACTGAAGAAATTTTTCATTTAGCGAAGGTTTAATAAATTTGACTTTATCATATGAATTTTCCCCTAGCTTATGAAATAGACTCGCTTTTAACCGGAAACCCACAAATTATAAAAGGGTAAATATTTTAACTTAACTTTTTTCAATGCGTGCCGTTTACTACCGTAACCGTTTTTATTCTTTAACTTGCTGTCATTACTTAGGCCGGACCAATTACGGTCGACTGTTATAGCTACCTTCTTCATTGACAACGAAATTATGTGCCTGAGATTCAGTTTGATGTAAATTTGTATGAGACATCGTTGACAGCGAATAATCCATTATTATGAATTCTTGTCACATCGGAAGATAAATGACGCTTTGCAAATAGAAAATACTAGCGATATTACAGCTGTTCGTTTTAAAGCGTTTAAACCCTGCTCTTTGTTGAGGCCTGGCTATTATCAATTCATCATTGCCAGGGGTAACTTTCTTATCCAATTCCGAGCTCCTCCTTAAAAAGAAAGAGATCGGTATGGCCAATGCGATGAGCAACTCCACCAGTGGATTGCCGGAAGGAACCTGTTTTTACTTGGATCGATTCCAGCTCTTCAGAATGAAACCACTGAACACTGAGTACATTATAAATTGTACTCTTAATGGGCTCTTCGCCATCGCGGCGATACTAGGTAACGGTGTGATTTTGCATGCTCTGAGGAAATCTACTGCTCTTCGTCCGCCGTCAAGGGCCTTGCTGTACAGCCTTGCTGCTTCTGATATCGGTGTGGGATTAACTGTTCAGCCATTTTATGTCATATACAAGACCGCCGAACTGATGAACAATCGTGAGCTGTACTGTGTCACCGGAATCGGATTCCATCTATCCGCTAATGTGTTTTCTGCGGTGTCATTCTTGACAATTACTGCCATTTCGGTAGATCGTTTGCTTGCTCTTCATCTTGGTTCCCGTTACCAGTCTACTGTATCGTTAAAACGGGTTGCCACAGTTATTACCTCTATCTGGGCGCTAACGGGCTTGTGGCTGTTCCTGTGGTTTTGGAACATAATAAGTTATCAATTGTTCAACATCACCGTTGTCAGTATTTGCTTGTTCATCTGCTTACTCGCTTACTTGTGGCTCTGGTTCAAGCTTCGTCAGTTGCGTATTCGAGCCATGGCACGATGGAAGGAGGAAGAAGAGAGCAGTTTCGCAAGTACCCCAAGATTCGGGGTCCAGAAAAGGTCTGTGATAAACATGTTTTACGTTTATTTGCTGATGTTTGTTTGCTATGTTCCGTATCTGTCCATGTTTGTGGTTATACAAACCACTAAAGTAAACTCGACAAAAATTGCCGCCTTGAGTTATACGATGACTTTGTTGTTCGCGAATTCAGCGTTAAATCCTTTCCTATACTGCTTTCGTATTAAAGAGATCAGAAAAGAAGTACTTGCGGCAATTTTTTGCAAATGATCAGAAGAAAGAAAGAAAACAATGAGGAAAATATTTAGCTATCAGGCTTTCAGGATATAACAGAACTGAATACTGTACACTGTTTGTCACTTATGATCTTTATTGGTCGTAAGATGAAACTACATATCCTAAGGCTTCCTTTTTTTAATGTAAACGATGAAAATGTAAATTTAAGATTAATTGTTAAAACATAACCATCCTACAGTAATATAAGTCATTTTTGAAATTTAAGCTATTTGCAAAGGCGGACATGGACGCTTGAAGTATTACACTGTAACTTTAGAGCGCGCACATTGTGTCCGGCACATTGCAAAAAAAAACAAAAACAAAAAAAAAAAAAGAGGGAGAGAAATTCGAAAATGAGCGGTATAACAAGATAAAAAAGATGATTACCTTTTGCGTGTGTTAGTTACATGATAACTTCGCTTGTAATCTGAGCGAAAGCGGTTGTTTCTGTAGATAAGTTTTGGTGCGCTATTATTATATTTCCTTCCCCGTTATCTAAGGTCAATACATCTATGAGATAATGCAAGTTCCTTTAAAATTCTACTCATTTGTAAATTGTTGTTGTCGATGATTCTTATTTGTTTCCTTTAAAGGTTAACCACTTTTGTTAGATTAAATGATGGAAGGAAGCTAGGAATTTCAGTATTACTTTTACACAAGAGAATTCGTCTGTCTGACCTTACAAGACGTAATGTCACGGGAATATTATATATAAATTGCCCTTTACTGAATTATTTGATACTGATCGTGAATTCAAACTATACTTATGGGGTTGTAGAAGCAATCAGAGGCTTCCAGTCATAACTGCCTTTTCATCCAAGGTTAAAATTAAGTATGAAACAGAAAAGTATATATGTGTTAAAACTAATAAAATGGACAAATTTAATAAGAAGTGGGCTCTGCTCTGCCTTTTGACTCTGTACCCCAGCGTGTGTACTTAGAACTTCATTTGCATTTTTTGTATGGTTACTTTACCATTAAAGTTGATAGTGTACTATGTGATGTAATACCATGAAATGCCATGTAACGTTAGTGTTGTAACGCTGTGGAGTATTTAATAAAAGTTTGAAAATGAAAAAAAATAAAGAACTTTAAGTTAGATTTTGTTCGCCCCCTTTTTTTTTACGTCGGTTATAAATAGCTGCAATCTGTAGTAAACTCTACAGCAGAAACCCGATTTTTCGAACCATTTTGGGAAGGTAAAGTTGTTCGAATTATCTGAAGGTTTAAAAAAACTCGGGTATAATTACGTTGTTTGGTGTAGGGAAAGTTACGTTTGTCAGTTCGGGAATTTCGAGAAACCGAGACGGTTTAAGAAATCGAGATTCTACTGTATTATTATATACATTCCCTGAATTCTGACTGATTAAACAATACAGACTTACAGCACACAATCTGCTTGCCTTAATTTGTGTTTTTGCTTTCTCAGTCAAAAAGTTAAATTTTAGGTCTCTATCATATAAAATTGTCATTCTTTCATCTCACGAATTGGTTCATTGTTGTCCGCGATTCTTCCGCCAAAAAAAAAGGAAAAAGAAAAGAAAGTAATATGGGTGCATCTTCTAGTAGTGGACAGGTGATAACACCGAAAAAGGGAAAAGCTTAATTGAGTAGGCCGGGTGTGTTTCAGATTGAAATTAGCTAGCCACGAATTTACCGCAGAAACCAAAATCTATATGCAATTTCAAAGACAATATGACGGAACATGAGGCGATGAAAGGCCCTCAACCTGAAACATGGAAAGTAACAAAAACCAAGAAAAGTACGAAAATAATGGGAAATATAAAAGTTTCTGCGACCAGCAACGCAATGAAATGCCAGTAAGGCGATGAAAGGCCCTTGATGGGGAAATTAAGAAAGCAAAGAAAAGGGCGGAAGTAGCGAAAATTAGAGGAAATTTCGCAAGGCAAGGCCATCAAAACAAATTATCTGGAAAATTCGAATGGGGGATGAAATGCTGTCGACGAAACAACGAAAATTTCCAAAACCACGTAAATAATAATAATGATAATAATAATAATAATAATGTCTGACTTTATTTTAGTGTCAATGTATTTAGCTTAACAGTTAGCTAAAAAAAATGGTGACTAAAAATTAAAGAAAAAAAATAGCGAGGCCATCAACAAAATGTGATGGGAAAATGCATATGAGGGAGGCCCTTGAAAAAACGACGAAGATTTCGAACATGCACTACAAAACTCGAGAATATAACAAAATTTTTCGAGATCAAAGAAATTTGGCAAGATGTATATTACTGCTTATTGTGGAAATAACGAGTGAATAACAAAACTTCATCAGGCGTTTGAGGAAAACTGGTGGCGGGGAAAAGCAAATAAATTACGGGAAAGCCCTAAAAAAAAATAGGAAAACACAAATATTGTGGTCCAAACAAACAAAAAAAAAACCTTGGAAAATAAAAATATTTCACAATACAATAAACCAAGATGGGTAAGAAATGAAACGAGTTTGGGAAGGGACCTCGGGGTATGATACTCAAGCATGCCACATAACATTTTCAGTTTTTGCCAGAAAAAAAAGAGAATCAATGTCAATACTAAACAACTTGCTTCCATGAGATAACATTGAGCAAGAATACTAACTTTGTTCTCATTACCCTTGAAATGAGTTATGGTGTGTAAGCTCTTAAGTATTACTTCGAAACTCCACTGAGGTAAATAAATGATAGATGAGGACAGGTACAAGACAATTAATTTCGGAATTGTCCTTGACATATCTAAGCCAAAAATTGTGCACGGTGACAATTTTTGTTTTGAAAAGACATATCCATTATTGCTTAATGGAAAGAATAATGGCCTTACAACAAATGATTGAAAAGTAATTATTTAGTTAGTCGATTTTGTCCAGTTTAATTTTTAGCCGCCACAATTTTTTTTCCGCAGCGTCTTTAAAGATCATTGTCCTTAGACAAAATTTGTAAAAAGGCGCTACAAACCATAAGCGTTTGTGTCTAAACAAAAGGCCCAAATTTTCTAAAGGCTTGGATGAGAAATCGGTAAATTTGCAAATTTTGCCGTTTTCGTTGAATTTGAAAGATCCGCAGCGACGTTTTTATCATGTTTGTAACTGAGTTCATACAGGCATAAAACTTTCGAAAACTTCGTCGAATCAATGTCATTATCAATTAAAAGTTAGTTTGTAAAGTTGGCATCTGCGTCCAGCCCCTTTGAAAGTTACCTGTAGCTAGTTATAGAGGCTTAATGGGAGAAAAGAACTTCTATTTAATAATTTATTTTCGTAAAATTACTATTTACAACTTTACTTTACTTTACTCCCTTCTTGTTAGGCAAGTAAATGTAAAAGAAAATAACCCGTAACTGAAATTATATTTCCGATACATAAAAAAATCTTAAAATGCAAATCTTAAGCAGCTATATAACAATTATAGCTGCTAGAAATTTGCATTTTAAGATTTTGTATATGTCGAAAATTATAATTTCTATTTATTAGTTTCATGGGCCAAGGATTATTACATTTAACTTCGAGTCATAATGACCTATAGTGCCCAAATTTATATTACTTGATAATAATAAGGAATAATGAACGCCTTCGGAAACAACCAACGTCAATCATTACAAATCTAACATAGAATGAACTTTCACGTTATACGTACTTAATGGATGAAAAATGTCGAAGGTCCATAAGAAAGAAACAAAACAAAATTATTTTCAATGATAACGGACGTGAAATAAATTAGAAGCATTGGAGGAACTGGTTTGCCATGGCACAGGCAGCCCAAACTTTGTGGGAGTTCGTTGGACTTTGAATTTACAAGAGAATGTAGGAGAATAAACAAAATACGTCCTACATTTCATTTTCGACAAAAAATAGAAATAAAAATGATTACCTTGAGTTTGTGTTTTGTTATTGATTGTCTCTTTGCCTCTAGAGCCATTTGGAAGCCGTTTTATGTACTAACCGTAAGAAAAATGGGAAGGCTGGGCATGAAAATGGTCCAAACTCGCCGAAATTGCCGTCAAAGGATCTGTCGATAATTTGTCTTTCCCTTCTACATTCCGACAAGTAAAATGAACTGTACGTAAAAAGTGAAAGAGAAATAGCCAAAAATTACAACTGCTAAACAAATTTTTTCTTATGGTTTAGAATAAAATATTCTCGAGACTGAGAATTTTTTGTCAAAGCTGTGTAAATCGAACTGAATCAGTGCATGAACCTTACGTTTCCTGTTTTTATCCCGCCTATTGTATAGAATTTGTGTGAAAATCTTTATTATGAATCGGTATATTTCAAAGAGCTAAACAACGACCAAGATACTATTTACAGACAACATAGAGAGGGGGCCTCGCAACTATCACGGGTAAAATTATATATTACGTGTCATTCCAGGCAAATGGAATCAAGCAAGCTCGTATAGCCACATTCCCAAAGGTAGAAAGCCCTCAGAATAGATTTTCAACCAATCTCTATATCACCTATTTTGTTTGAAAGGCTTGTTCACAACCAAATTGTTGAGTTCTTTTGAAAAGTACCACCTTCTTGAGGATAAATTTCTGGATTAGGGAAGAAACCGTCAATGGTATCATTTTAATACAGGACTTTATTCGATCTGAAAAACAATTGCATACAGCACGATTACTGAAAAGTTCGAACATTTGCAATATTGACTAAAGCGAGAAAAACTGCCACTGAAAACATACTTCTGTCACCGGTTTCCCTAGCCTGAATTTCCGACATTACCTAGAGTCGCTTACTCTCAGTTACTGAGGGAGTAAGCGACTCGTGATAAGTCGGAAAATCAGGCTACGGTACGTTTCCCATTAACAATAAATCTCTGGTTTGAAACTGTAACTAGAACTGAAAATAAAACTGACTGTGGACACTAATCTACTGACTGCATTTATCACCGGTAAAGCTGGTTAGCTGATTAACGGAAAATTGTTCGCAACGAAACAAATAAATACGGCAACAGCGTAAACGCTAATTAAAACTGATGAGAAAACTCGACCTGCAAAAGTGCGGTTTTCTACAAACTGCAACTACACACGAGATAACCGTACGCGTAATTGAAGTACTAATCGCACCTCAAACCAATTCTGTTTCTCACTGTCATTTAAGAGGATGGACAGCGATATGCACAGACAGTTATGCAGTTATCAAAGTGCATTACAATCCGCAGTGCACGGTGGACACGGCCGGCTTTAGATACGTTTCTTGTTTTCATGAGGGTTCACTCTTGGTAACCAAGTGTTTTTTCTTCTAATACTTGGCCCACGTAATCTGCACAAGCAGGTGAACTGTCCACGAATTCCTGGTTTGGGGTTTGTCTTTGAGATCTGGGACAACCTGTTTTTGCGCAATCGGTACATGCGGGTAGACTGTCTTTAATTTTCTTTGATGGGTTGTACACGACCCGAAATGATCCCCTACCCCAAATGATCCCCCAAAATCGACCTAAACACGACCCGAAATGATCCCCGACCCTAAATGATCCCCCAATTTTTTCACACACAACCTGAAATGATCTCCGAGGAATTTTAGGAGTGGAATGGGAAAACATTTCTATCTCGGGGATAAGATTAAAGCGTTTTAATTCCGTTTTTCGTCGGTTAATGCGAAATGCGAAGTTTTTCAGCGATGAACACGAAATCTTTTCAAAATGGCTAATCTACTGCACAAAGTTATTTTCAGTTAATTATATTAGCTTATATTGATTGCCTGGAATTTGCTAATTTATATTTTCCGTAATAATGTGGAGGCCGTTATACCAGACGGAACTGAAGTGCTAAAATGCTTCCAGTTTCGTCCCAGTCTGTTTCGTTGGACCTTTTTCCGGAAGATCAGTCGGATACAACAGTGTCGCGGACCGCGTGGTTTACAACTGTGATTCTATTCTGCTTTTTGAAGAGTGTCATTTGTTCTTGTTTGTCATTTAATTCACGGTTTTTTATGTTCACTTTTTTCCCGTACAGAGGCGGAGAGTTTCATATTATATATTGTTACAGTTCAGAAATTCTGAAATTGACGGAATTGACGGAAATAAACGGTTATGTGAATACTACGTGATTTAATGCATGGGTACCGACAGGAAGCGAAGACTGTTACTTGTTACAATAAGGTCCGGTTTAAACGTACATCGCATTTCACATGTGCCAAATTTAATTCAGGTATTGAATGCGTAGGAAGTTCGACGTTTAAATTCGACAACGCGACTTCTGTCGCATCTTCGACTGTCAAATCTCGACAGAAGTTCAACCGCTGTGTTTTGTGCCGAATCGAATTTTTAAATCATATTTAATTCATTATAACCCACAATTCTCAATTTTTTCCCAACTTTATAAAACTCGCTCATGATTCGACGTCTAAAATGGCGGATTTACTTATTTAAGTAGAACCAAATAGGTATCAGACTTCGCACATGTGAAATTTGGCGCTTAAACCGGGCCTAACGAGATGCAATTTGCACGATTTAAACCTAAAAGTTTTTTTGCAAAATTCGTTAAAAAGGAGTTATTATAGTTATTTAACAAATTGTCCAAAAATTATAAACACATCAACCCTTCAAACAATTCGAGTCAAAATTCTTTAATTTACTTTATTCTAGTAATTCTAGCATCTTCGGGAATTAAACGTCATCCCATTCCATTCCGATAATTCCTCGGGGATCATTTCAGGTCGCGTGTGAAAAAATTGGGGATCATTTGGGGTCGGGATCATTTCGGGTCGTGTTTAGATCGATTTTGTGGATCATTTGGGGTCGGGGATCATTTCGGGTCGTGTACATGGGTCTTTTTGGGAACCTGGATTTACGTCTGTAAAGACTTAACCCGCGTCATACTCACTGACTATAGGATGGTCCATCATAATGTTTGGCCCTCAGAATCTGCGTGTATTTCCACATCGAAGTCTCCATGGTGATCTAATGTTCCTAATTTAACACTCACTCTAACATTTTGGTCAGGGGACTATCCATAGAGTGTACGTGAATCTCTTCCACGATGTGTTTTCTTGTGACACGTTCAGTGCTCGTTGCAGCTGCTGATTTTTTTCGTTTTTGGCGATAAGTTGTTACAATAGGCTCTGGGTATACCTCCGTACTGAATTCATGATGCGTGTAATCCTGGCGTTTTTCTTTTGATCTTGCCTCTGTGGGATTGTCTGGGTAATCAGGCTTTAAGGGATGACTTCATTTCGAGGGCATGTTCTGCTCTTCTTTTCGTGAGATTTATTGTCGATTTCTTGCCTTTTTCAGCCCCTACTTCATTTTCTAGTTCCCTGTTTCGTGGTTGCAGTTTTGTTTCTTGGAAATTGCTTTTTCCACGGGGATCTTGGAGAAGTTGATTTAGTGCAAGGCGAAAACAATTGATGACAGGATTAATTGCGCTGGAAATAAAAATGCTGAGGTGCCCAAGCTTTAATATCAGTGGAGTTAGTGCAACGAACCCATGCTGTAATGAAGGTGAGTGGAATGTAACAAGCAAGAAATTAATGCGAGCACAGTTATGATCACAGTTATCCTGTTGAAGTCTAGTTTCGGCCTGGAGTCGAGGCAGGTTAAGTTTCTTTCTCTATGAAATAATTAACAAAAAAAAATCATCTTTTCATTTTTGAAAAATTACGAGTGTTACTGATTTACATCTTTAGGTTAAGGTGTTTCGATACAGTTTTTCGGAGACCATACCGATATTTTTCTATCGCCTTAAAATGGTTTTATCCTTCTCCGATCGCTATAAAAGTTTCGCCAGTGATTGATTATGGATTGAAGTTTGTCAAAACGTAGTTTTAACTAAAATCGATATTACTATGACAAGAACAATTTTGCGCTGAATCTAGACCTGCTACTAAAAGTCCAACACTTAGGAACTTAAAGTTTGGTGTTCAGCAAATGACCTCCGTGAGAAGTAAAAATTCTGTATGTTTGAATTAAAATAAAACGTAAATATGTTTCAAACCTCGCATTTTCAATATCCGTGGTAAATTATTTAATAAAAAAGTCCTAAATAACTCAAGTTAATCTTACGTAGCGTCGAATGCTGCTTAATATAATATTTCGATGCTAGGAAAGTTTGGTATATTCTCGTTCTTGCGATCTTGAAAACCAACCTGTATGCTTTCTCATGACCTGTCTTAGCAATAAACTGTATTCTAAATCTTGACTTTCAGCGCTTTTTTGCATCTCTGAAACTAATCGAACGAATTTTTTTAAAATCAAATCCCATAATCTTCATAATGTATGTAATAATGTCTGAAACTTTTTTCATTGAGATTGATTCTCTTTAACACCTTTGAGATTTTTTTTTAAGACGAACCAAGCCTACTAACGGGCCAAAAATCTGTGTTACAAAATTCACTGTTTTGACCTTATGCTAATGTTTGCTAATTAATGCGGCACGGTACATTTCAGTGCGACATAATATTTCGTAAAAAATTAAGCCGCATGTTTCTCCTTTTTTTTTCAAAAGT
This sequence comes from Porites divaricata, assembly GCA_038088405.1. Lineage (NCBI taxonomy): Eukaryota > Metazoa > Cnidaria > Anthozoa > Scleractinia > Poritidae > Porites > Porites divaricata. The sequence goes on along the minus strand of JBBMOI010000019.1, from coordinate 1,255,105 downwards.
ACTAGTCATGGAGGTATGTTCCGTACGATCGGACATGGATAAAATCCCTTTTAAGGCGATTGAAAAATAGCGGTATGGTCTCCGAAAAACTGTATCGAAATACCTTAATTAATTCTACTTCGTCAATGATCGGTTATTTCGCTCCAAGAAAATTGAAAGCTGGATTCGAAAGGCTGAAAGTTTTCTGGCACCAATCAGAAGCCAGAACGGCGGCGACCGTTTGGAACTGGTCTGGTAAGACATTGTCCCTAGGGGCTCTTCTCGCCGTTCTTTACCTTTCTTCGTGCCATATTTTTCCGCCCGTTTAGACTTTTCCTCGTTCCCACTATCTGCCCCTGGGTCTCCGAGGATGTGTCTCCTTTAGCCCATGCTCTACTTTGGCCTCTCCCGTAATGCACCTTATCATTCGATGCAAATTTTTCTTCCTTTTCGTTGGCCGAGAGCCCACCACGTGACCTGCAAATAACTGCCTACAAATAATGGTGTGCTCATGCGCAATGTCGTTCAACTTTTTTTGGCTGCAAATACTATTCTGTTCATGCGTAGATGAAACCACGCTTGCTCCTTGCTCGTTTATGTGATCTCTGTCATTACTCCTTGAAGGCAGCGCGCACTAACCGCTTTCCAAAGGTATCATTTATTAAAAAACAAACTCAGGGATCGAATGATAAAACAATTATTGAACTCAGTTATCGCAAAATATCGTGATTTGTCAGTGTCTCGCAGATCAATTATTTGCCTCAGCCTTCGGCTTCGGCAAATAATTGATCTGCTCACCACTGACAAATCACGATATTTTGCTCAACCTCGTCCAATAGTTGCTAATTATTTACCCCCTACCCCGCCCCCCTCCGCGCACGCATTCCGTAGTTACCATGAAACCACGTGCCCTGAAATGTGATACCTTGTGAGTTTTGTAATTTTACGGAAGCCTTTGCTTATGGAACTCAAAACAGTCCGTAAGTTTTCTTCTTTTGGACGTTGACTTCGAACTTTTGAACACTGAATTCATAGTGGATTTATGTTTTGGATTTGACACCTAACTCGTGCGTAGGATTTACGGGATTGGATTTGAATTTGTTTGGAACTACTGTAACTACATTTGTCATATCCCATGAATCCTTATGCGCTTCGTGCATGCGCAGTAGGTCTTCTTGCCATGTGCTTACAGACTTGAAGTAAGATATTGTTGAGTTCTCTGCGTTCGCTATACAATTTCTTGGTACATTACAAACTACAAATTCCTGGTACATTACAAACTGGCGACGAGGATGAAGACTTAAGGTGCCAGCGATGACTACACAGCAATTTGGCACTTTGGAACTGTTCGATGGAGCTGACTTTACGGATTACAGTGAACGCTTGAATGCCTACTTCATCGCCCATAACATCATCCTCGGAGACCCAGGGGCAGATAGTGGGGACGAGGAAAAGTCTTAACGGGCGGAAAAATATATGGCACGAAGAAAAGTAAAGAACGGCGAGAAGAGCCCCTGGGGACAATGTCTTACCGGACCAGTTCAAACGGTCGTCGCCGTTCTGGCTTCTGATTGGTGCCAGAAAAACACAAGTTTTCTGGCACCAATCAGAAGCCAGAACGGCGGCGATCATTTGGAACTGGTCTGGTAAGACATTGTCCCCAGGGGCTCTTCTCGCCGTTCTTTACTTTTCTTCGTGCCATATATTTTTCCGCCCGTTTAGACTTTTCCTCGTCCCCACTATCTGCCCCTGGGTCTCCGAGGATGCCATAACATCGGTTAAGTTGCAGCAGACGCCAGCGAAGCAGCTAAACGAGAGGTAGACAAGAAAAAGGTCGCCGTTATAATCTCCTTGATCGGTAAAACCGCTTTACAGTACGCTCAAAGATCTCTGTCTTCCTGATTTACCCGCTGATAAAACTTACGATCAGCTTACGCAAATTCTGAAAGACTACTACAAACCTAAGGTACTCGAAGTTGCCGAGACCTACCGCTTCCATCACACTGTACAAAGTGAAACTGAAAGCGTAGCGGAGTATGCAAACAAGCTAAAACGCTTAGCTGTTCACTGCAATTTTGGTCCTTACCTTACAAGAGCCCTCAGAGATCAATTTTGTTGGGGGAGTGAGAAGTCAGACTACTAAAAAGAAACTACTTTCAGAAGACAGGACATTCGATCAAGCTCTCAAGGTCGCTCATCCGAAGAACTGGCTGAGAAGGAATCTAAGTTACTCCAGGGCAACTCTAACACTTCCAGTGCTGGAATTCTGCCTGTAAATGCTGTTCACAAAAAAATTTTTTCTGCTCAAGAAAGCCAAAGGCAAACAGATCCTAAGTCAAAAATGGGAGGAAAGCAGTGTTTTCGGTGTGGCTCTCCACAACATTTGGCTGACAAGTGCAGTCATGTCGAATCTACATGTAATTACTGTGGGAAGCTTGGGCATTTGGCTAAGGCATGCTTCAAGAAAAAGAAAGAATTTGGTGGTAATAACACCACTCACCAAGTAATAGCTGCCCCAACATCAGGAACTTGTACCAAGGAGGAGCACGAGAATTCAGTCCCTTCTTGTAGTTTATATGAAAAGTGTGAAATCTTCTCAAAAATCGTCAGTTACACCGCCCTTATACACACTTACAGTTACCATTGAAGACCAGGAAGTCCCTATGGAAGTTGATACAGGCAGTTCTGTGACCTTGTTGAGTTCTGCTGATTTTACCAAAACCGGAGGACAAGTAACTACACTCAAAACCCCTACAGTGCTTTTGAAAAGCTATACTGGGGACATTATCCAGTGTCTAGGTGAGAAGTTGGAGACCAGGTGGGTACCCTGCTAATTTGTGTAGTTCAGGGGACCATCACTACTGGGGCGGGACATGATGTCCAAGTTTACATTGCCTTGGCAGAACATTTTTAGTAAGATTTCAACTGCAGCTGAGGATATAGTTCAGCAGTACTCTGATTTGTTTGACACTAGTTCAGTGGGAAAACTTAAAGGAATCCAAGTGTCATTGCGAGTAAGTGATGAGAGCCCTGTGTTTACCAAAGCACGAGTAGTACCATTTGCAATTCGGTCTAAGTACGAAAAGGCCTTGGAGAAATTGGTGGCAGAGGATATCATTGAGAAAGTAGAGCATTCCGAGTGGGCATCATCTACAGTCCCTATTGTTAAAGCAAATGGGGACCTGAGAATTTGTGGGGTCTACTCTGTCACCAACAAATTTTCAGTCTTAGAACAATACCCCATACCAACTCTGGAGGAACTACTGAGTACATTGTCTGGGGGAAAAAAATTCACTAAGATTGACCTTTCTCAAGCATACAATCAACTAGAGCTTACGCCAGAAAGCAGAAAATACACCTCAATTAACACTCATCTGGGCTTATACCAATACAAGCGCCTGACTTTTGGAGTGAGTAGTGCTGTGTCAATTTTCCAACGCAGTATAGAAAATGTCCTTAAGGACCTTCCAGGCTGCTGTGTCCGTATTGATGACATTCTTATTTCTGGAGAATCAGATGAAGTCCATCTGGAAAATCTTCATCGAGTACTCACTCGATTACAGGACTGCGGTCTTAAGCTTAACCCTGATAAATTCTTTTTCATGCTGGATAAAGTAGAGTATCTTGGTACTACCATTTCTGCTGCGGGGATTTCACCGACTGCAGAGAAAGTCCAGGCAATAAAGGATGCAGCACCTCCAAAAAATGTTTCTGAATTACAGTCATTCCTTGGATCAGCCAATTTTCTACGTAAATTTGTGCCAGATTTTGCAAAGTTGGCTTCACCTTTGTACGGATTACTTCGCAAGGAGGTACCATGGAGTTGGTCAAAACTGGAACAGCGCGCTTTTGATAACATCATTAGTAGTTATAAGAGGATGCTTTACCATTCAATTTCGCCCCTGATTAATTTCTGTCATTTCCTGATTAACTCTGTCATCCAACCACTTAGTACAAAAATGACAGAAATTAATCAGGGTTTTTTTTCATTTTTTCCCCAAATATACTGCTTCAAAAAAATTAAAAACCATGATTAATTTTGTAAACTGTGGAAATTGTGGAAAATACAGAAATTAATGGCTCGCCACTGCGTGGCTCGCGGAAATGACAGAAATTAATCAGGGGCGAAATTGAATGGCAAATCATCCTCTTATAACTACTGTTGAGGAAAAGAGTAAGGCAACTTCACAAATGAATTGCCTTTCACAGAAAAATTTCACAATTGTGAAGTGAAAATGTGAAGCTTTTAATTGGTTGAGAAAAACGTATGACGTCAATGCAATCTATTGTTTTCCATGCAAACGTGAAGTTATTTTGGTGAGATCATAAACTGAATTAGTAATCAGGGGATTTCCCCAACAAAAATAATCTAATCAAATACTAAAATGGGGTACGATCACTTTTTTCATTTTATTAAAGATGATTTAATTGATGCTAATATTGCCTTTATTCAAAACGTAGATAATTTTTTGTTTTGTATTTATTTTAACTACTTAGAAAGATATGAAAGCGATATTAAAAAAGAAAGAAATAGACTTTTAGCTGATTTGTTTAGGAATATTAAAAGTGTATTAATGGGAGGAGAAATGGATTTGGGTTATAAAAAGTTAAATATAGAGGAAGAAGTAAAAGAATTACTAAAAGAAAAAGACGAGGAGAAAAGGAAAAATAAATTATCAAGACTTGATTTTTATGTTGAATTTTCATTTAAGTTTCCTCATATATTGGATGAATTAATAGATTTAAAATTTGACTGCAGAAAAATGAATTATGCTGAAATGCAGGTTAACTTAATTTTATATTGCATTTTAGTAAATGGATTGAGTAAAACAAAAGGTGAAAAATTCGATAAAATAAAGGAGGAAATGAGGCCTTTAACAAAAATATTAAAGGAGATTTTTTGTGAGTTTGATAAGAATGAATTTCTTAAAGAAAGAACCTTTATTTTCCCTTTAAGGTCACCTGGAGGTACTCATGATGAATTTTATATTATTAATTACAATGATGACTTGATGAGAAAAATTTATGATGATGATGATAGAGATAGTGATATTTATAGTGATAATAATGATATAAAGATTATGTTTTTACATACAGCTACTAATAAGGATAAAGAAGATAAAAGGAAATTTAAATATTATAGCATAGTTTTAGATGAATCTTTATATGGAAGTAAAAAAGAATATAAACTTTAGTTTAAAGAAATAGTTTTTATTATAAAAAATGCAATTGTCAAGTTACGATCGCCTCACACCAGAAAATATTATTTTTAAAGAAGCTAAAGAATTCAAAGTAAAGGATAGCAAAATCAAATACAAACGAATACCAATTGAAGTCAAGTATCCAAATGGAAAGAAAGGAGCTTTGGTAATTGAAACTCCTCTTCTTTTTTCTTTTGGAGTAAGTGAAAAGAAAAATCAAGAAACAGGAAAGTTAGTTGGTTATAGTATTCCGGTTTGTCTCTGGGGAAAAGATAGTGAACCAAATGAAAAGGAAAAAGCATTTTTTGATACCTTGAATAATATTGGGGAAATATGCTGCAAACATCTTGAAACTGAATACGGATCTGATATGGCATCAAGTTTATCTTCTCCACTTTATTACAAACAGGTTGAATATACTGATAAAAAAGGTAAAAAGAAAACACGAAAAGATGAGTCAGCTGCTCCAGTTCTATATGCAAAACTTATTTACTCTGAGAAGTCAAAGAAAATACTTTCTCTATTCAAGACCAAGGCGAAAAAAAGTTTGAATCCTTTTAAATATATTGATCAGTATTGCAATGTCAAAATGGCATTGATAGTTGAAGGAATATTCATAAGCAAGACTGTTACATCTCTTCAAATAAAAGTTCATGAGTGCTATGTTAAACCATTGAAACCTCGAGAATCTTTACTAACAATAACTGAGGAAGAAGGTGATGGTGAAAGTGATAGTGATGATGAGACTGTTGAGGTTGGCGATATTGAAGATTTAATTATTTCTGACATTGAGGAAGAAACTGATTAAGATTTTTAATACAAAATTTGTATTAAAAATTAACCAACTCCTTAAAACTCACCCATGAGTTAAATTTATCAGGATATCCACTCCATTTTACTAATGCCATCTTTTTCTTGTTATCTCTCCTAATAATTTTTTCTATTCTAAAAGTCTACTGTTTTGCTTTCTGTAATTCTTGTTCGTAAAAAGATCCTTTTATTGATTCCGACATCAAGTCAACAATTGAATACGTAACAGGTTTTGTCGGGATAATTTTATCAATCACAAATATTTCCTCTGTCCAGTTTGGCGAGTAACCTTTATCAAATACCTTTCTCTTATACTTTGAAATTCTAACATGATCTCCAATCTTAAACTTTGGTTTCTCAGGTTTTAAGTAAATAGATTTGCCATACAAATTATTCCAAACTTTTTTTTCATTCTTCTTTTTACTCGCTTCAACAGGAGTCATCTTAATACTAGAATGTCTCGTATTATTGTAATCATTAACCAGTTTATCTATCTTATCCGCGTAAACAGTGTTGTTATTCACAGTAAACATCTTCCACATCTTGTTTTTCATTGTTTTATTCCATCTCTCAACAACACTAGATTTCTCTTCATTTTCAGTGTGATAAAGCCGGATTCCTTTTTTCTTCAGAAAATCTTTGAAATGTTTGCTGATAAACTCAGAACCTTTATCAGTCCACAACATCTTTGGTTTACGCCCTCTTTCAAAAATATCATCAAATGCTTTACTAACAGTTTCAGTTTTTTTGTCTTTCAGACCTCTTATCCAACCATACTTGCTAAACACATCAATAACCATCAGCAAATATTTAATACCTTTATTCCATTTACTAAACTTTTGCATTTCTACCAAATCAGCAGCCCAGATATCATCAATCCCGTTTGAGATGACTGATCTCTTTTGAAAGTTTCTTGTGATTGGTTTGTGAAGTTCGTCGGCTAATTGTTGAGACCAATCACTACTCAACGCCGACTCGCGTTTTTTTGAAGCCCAAGTCCAAGTTTTTGTTTTGTGTTAATCATTGTTCTAGCCAAAGTATGTCCCCATTGCCTCTGTTTCCAAGGAATTGCATCTAATGATTTTATCATTTTTCTATCAGCTTCATTTTTACATTTCACTTGTTCACTGGATGGTTTGTTTCCACAGACAGAGTAATCAACATCGTGTTGCATACTTACAGCATCTGTTCGTCCAGTTGGTTGTTCAAATATTTCCAATATCTCTCCAGTCTGAGGATCATATCTCAATTGAGATTCCAATGGATTACCGGGGCCAGTATACTTATGACCAGGAAGTGTAAATCCTTTACGTGGAGCGACTTTAAGAATGGCTTTATGAATATCAACTCCACTTCCAAAACTTGTCAGAGGATTATTTTCCCAGAAGTGTTCATCAATAATAATCTGATATTTGGTTCTTAATAACTGAGGCCATGTATCAGGATTAGATGAAATAATGTTATTCATATCTGCCAGAGCTTCTGGATTATTTTCAAAAAATCTTGACTTTTTCATTCTTCTTGAAGGTTTTTCAAATTTAAAAAATAATTCAGGATTAGAACCTTTTTTTATTATTCCCATCTTGGCTTCTTCAGCTGCTGTTGGTCTTCTCCAGAATTTACCAGAAGTCACACCATGATCCGATCCAAAAGCTGATTTCATGATATCACCAGATTTATATCGATCATAAACTGGTTTCAAAGATGGTATCAATTCTTGAGTAGTTGACATTGCAATTTCTGGTGCTTTTTTTACAACAGTCATTGGATCAATTCCAGCTCCATCCAAATCGGGTCTATTAGTTTTATATCTCTTTTTGGGTCTAACTTTGGTTGATAGTTGATCCATTGCCGATCCAACACTATCTTGAATAAAAGGAGACAATTTATTAATCCCATAATTTACAGCCTTTTTTTGTAGTTTTTTATTTCTCATTGCTTCACTAGCTCCATACCTGGCGATTTCGACTGCCTTTTTCCCCATCCAAGGAAGAGCATGTTCAACGAATGCATCTGTAGCTGTTCCAACAACAGTGTCAAATAAATCTCCTCCAGCTTGTTTGCCCGCCTTCTCAGACGGGCTAATTAGTTTTTTGACTTTACATATCTTACTTTTTTAATTCCACAAACAGCACAATGACAATAAAATTGTGTCCTTCCTCTTTTATCAGTTTGGTAACCACTTGGCTCAGTGCAAGGAGTTACTCTTTTATCTTTAATGCAATATGATTCTTTCATTTAGTATAATGTTTAGATAAAATGTCAGCGAGGGCTAATTTTGTAAAAAGTGAACTTGAGAAGATTTATAATAAGTTAAATGAGATTTATGAATATGTTAATATAACAAGATTGGAGAATGAAAATCGATTCTTTAAAATATTTGAGTTGATTGTGGAGTTATCTGAGAAATCAAATAATCTCAAACAAGTTGTAAGGGGAAGTTTAGTATAAACTTATAATAAATGGAAGATAAATTCTTTTCCGAGATAGAAAAAAATATGGATGTTAAAACTCTTAAAGATTTTGAGAAAGAAGTAAGGACAAAAATAAATGATGAGTTTGAGTCTCTCCGTAATAAAAATGTAGATCTTTCAAGAGTTTTAATGGCTGGAGAATGTGAGATGTGGGAAAAAATAAGAAGAGGAGATTATTCTTGGTTGAAAATAAAGTCTGATAAAAAGAAGAAACTTTTTAGACTTATTGATATTTACACAAAATTTGATTCCATAGTTGTTACTGTTCAAGAATTAAAAGAAAAAGTTGAGAAGGTTAAAAAGCTAAAGGATTCACCAGTGGATAAAGATTAAATATAACATTTTATATTTAATCTTAGATGAAAAATATTATTACAAATAATTAATTATGAAATCTTTTTTAAATATAAAAAAAGTTTTATTTTTATATTTTGTAATAACCTTTATCTATCCTCCAAAGTATTCTTTTATAAAATCACTATTATCATTATCAAAATGAGGGTTATGTATTACATCTAAAATATTTTTTCCATTTTGTCTCTCAAACAAATAGTAAAGACACCAATAACCACAGAGAACAGTGTTGCGATTTTGTATTTCATCTAACGAATAAACAATATTTTTTCCAGAAGTATTAAAATACTTCAAAGCCTCACTCGGCATTATAAGACCAAATGGATCAAAATACTCGACAACTGAATCCAAGTTTCTATAACAAACCCAGTGTGTGCCAGGTCCTTGAATATCATCAAGATTTATTATTCCACATTCTTTTTTTATCTTATTTGGCAAACGGTCTCGACTGTAAATTCCTCTGAGATGTTTAATACCAAGTTTTTTTACCCATTCCATGAGGTCAAAGTTTGAAAGGGGTTTAATTACAAAATGGAGCCTATTATGGGAATATCTTTGAATGGACTGTTTTTTCCCAGTAGCAGACCCTTGCCTTTGGACTTTTTTTTTTTAACTCCCATTCCTATTGGGTTTTCCCAATTACCATAAAATGGAGGTGGGAAATACGGATAACCCTCACCATGTGTGGATTGTGGTGGAACATAAACACTTCTTGTGTTATTAGAAGATCCCCTATCAACCTGTAAACCAGATCCAAACAACTTTGGAAGCAGACTAATTGCCATTGGAATTCCGATTGATGCAAGTGTTCCCAGGAATCCTCCTTCTATTTGTTGTCGAGTTGGTTTGATAACAAGTCGACCTCCTGTTTTAAAAATTTTGTTAATCTGGTCTATTTGTGCTTGGGTAAACTCATTAGCAATAGGAGGTAAAAATGGGAAAAACCTTTTTGGAATTGAAATACCTCTTCCAAACAGTTTTTTTATTCCAATGTCTCCAAGCGCAGTTGCAGCTCCAGTAGCAAGTGCAGGAGCAACTTTTGAAACTCCCTTTATTGCATAAGGAAGAAGTTTTGAACCAAGTCTTATTAAATTAGTAAATAAGTTTCCACCATGTTTTACTAAACTTCTTATCTGAGTTTGGCTTATATTTATATCTGATCCTGTTCCATTTGCAAGTGATTTTTTTATTTTTGCTAACTGTCTTTGGGTCAACATTAACTCATCAGGTCCTTGAAGATGAGAATGTTTTAATCGAAGTTTTATTGCTGATCTTTTTTGAATTGCTCTTAACAGTTTTGATTTTTGTCCATCTGTAAGAGTTACGCCATATTCAATATAAGTTGCCATTTATATATTATGTTATATTAAATTTTTTTTCTTTCTATGCTCTAAGAAGTAGTTTTCCACTTTGCTGTTCTATTTCTGCTTCTCTCTCATGCAGTATAAGAGCGTAAATATTATAATTTGCAGCAGTCGCTCCAGATAACTCATAATGAAAAGAAAGTTTAGTAACTCCATCTTTTATGTCTAATTTCTGCTTTGTCAAATCAAAATACACAAACGGGAAAATATTCTCAAAATTTTGTCTATTAAGAAGTGTTCCACCTTGAAAATCATTGTTGGCAAATACATAAGACATTACATCTCTAAAAACTCTTGAAGGATCTTCTGAAGGTTTGTAATGAATATCAGGGTATTCATTTCCATTTCCAACTTCAAGATAACATCTATTTAGAGTTCGAGGATTTGTGGAAACGCTGAAAGTATTGTATAAAAATGGATTTGCTGTCTGTGATTCAATATTTGGAGTATTGATAATAAAAACAAATACATGCCGAGGTTTTGAAATTCCGTTTGTAATTCTAAAATTACCAACAGCTTGGTTACCAGCCAGGTTAGATTCAACAACTTCATTGAGATAAGTCCATTTGTATGGTTTGAGATACTCACTCATATAAATCTTATTTCCTTCTGAATTGAATATTAATCGAGGCACAAACAGTTGAAGACGGGTGATGACTACTCGGCAACGATTTCCCCCATTTCTCCATATAAGATTATCATCTTTTTCAGTCTCAAAGTTTATTTCGATTTTAGTGTTTGGAAGTAATTTATCTTCAAGTGCCTCAAAGAAAGAATATCTATTGAGAGGAATTTCACAGCGTACTGTGTTTGAAGTTCCAAGCAGAGCTTTTCGTTTTGCAAATCCTTCATTATAGGATGCAGGAGTGTTATCTAACATAATACCTGCTTCAAAACCATTGTTAGCAGCGTTTGCTCTATGTTGAATATTTTTTCTAGTAAATCGATTTTTATTAGCGCTTGTTGAAGTATCAAGAAAATAAAATTCATTTGTTGCCACACTATCAGCATATGATTTATTATACTCAAGCAAATTTTTTATATTTACACTATGATTGGCGTAATTACACTGATAAAGTTCTTTACCATTTGCCAGCACAGATAATCGTGAAATAAAAGAATTAGCGCCATTTACTATTCCCATTTGGTCAGCTTCATAAGCAGTAATTTGCGCTACTCTAGCATCAGTAAGAATATCATCATTTACATTAGCACCAATAACAAAATTAGTTCCATCACGTTCCTGAACTTTAAAATCCAGTGCTATTCTAGCATTATACCAATCAAATGGAGTGACTTCACCTGAATTGTCAGCAATGAATTTAAGATTATTTCTAACTTGGTCGGTGTTGTTTGCTGGGGCAATATTAATAGGTTGTTCAAGGTAAAAAACAACATCTTCATATCTTTCAAGATATTTTGGGTTTCTAAAAGACTTCATTTTATTTTAATAATTAGATTATATTATTTTTTCTTTCCAGATCCAGTCATAATTTGAAGTACTCTATTATTGATTTCTTGCTGTGTCATTTGCCGATTATTTGTTTTACGAGATGGTGGTTTTTCTCCAGAAAGCATTTTTACTATTTTGTCACCAGCCTTTTTAGTTGCGCTGGAAGGGGTTGGTTTGGGTGGAGGAGTAAATGTCACCTTTTTTCTAGTTGGTTTTTTACCAAGAAAAGATTTTACTGTATCCATTATTCCTTCTCCATATATATGTTTTCTTGAAAACTTTCCTGTATCAGGATCATATTTTTTTTTAAACTCTGATTGTCGCATCATTTTATTTATATAATTATACAACATTGCTATCTTCAGTATGGCGAAGTAGTAATGTCATAAACCAATCAATACCATTCAAGTCAATAGGTTGACTGAGTGAATCATTTACTGTTATGTGCATTTCAGAAATAGTATTAGAACTTACGGGACAGTACAGTGTCCTCCTTGGTTCAAAAGTAAAAGGATATGACCTTGTCAAATTATCCGTTGGAATAACAGCAATTGTGTTTGTATTCACTCCATTCACAACAGAGTCTTTTATAGCACTTATGTTTATGTTAAGGGAGTCAATTGATTTTGTAATATTTGGAAGTCGTGTTCCATACTCAGTTTTAGTCACCAGTTTTTTTTCAAATCCGATGAGGTCTCCAAAATCTGTTCCTCTCAAATCAAGTTGATAACTACCATCAAGTGTTACCAGTACTCGATAGGTAGAGAGAATGAAAGTCAGATTTATTGAGTAATTCTTTACTCCTTTGGAGTCTGTTGTGTGATGCGACTTTTGTTCCATGTACTGATGAATGTAATCATTAATGTCTGAGTAAGAATACATTCCATCTGAAAAGGTGATAGTCTGCCATGTTGTTCCATCATGGGTGTATTTGATTTTATTGTTTCCATAACTACTTCTGATGTTGTACCAAGAATAAGTCATTGACAACCTATCCAAGGCGAGAAAATGCTTAAATTGTGGGTCAAGTTTCAAAGGAGGATTAAATTTAACCAAGAAATCATGAGGTTTGTTTACTCCTATTTTTTCTCTTTTAACAGATGAAATATGAATAGCGCTTTCATTCATTTATAATATATCTAGATAACTTTTCTAAGGAGTGTATTAAGTTGGTTATTAGTAATAATCCCGAGATCCCTAAGTCGATGAGCTATTTGAATGTATTCAGGCAGCACACCATTGTTTCCTGCAACAAGTGATCCATTGAGTAACTCAAATCTATGAAGTAGTTCTTGGGGGGAGAAGTAAAGACCCTGCCCTACTTTATATTCAAGTGATCTTAAGTAAAAATCAAGAATTTCTTTATATTTTTTTTGTGTTTCCTGTTGCATATTGTATAATTCAAGATCTTCTTCTTGTTTCGCAGATTTATTTTTTGTTCTTTTCAAAGCTCCAATTTGATTGCCCATTACTTTTACATCATTCTTTACCATTTTATAAATTTCGTTTATTTCATTAGGATCTTTATCTAAAAGTTCATTTGGTGGCGGATAATCAAGTAAGACTAAAATCTGTTTATCTTCTTCATCAAAATTTTTTTCAAGGTTATATTTTAAGATTTCTTTTTGTCTAACTGGATTTAAATCTGGATCTATTTCATCTTTATTTTCTACCTGAGGCAACTCTTGCATATCAGCCAAACGTTCAAACTGACTAAAACCTTTAGTAATAGCTTCCTGATTGGCTCTAATACCTTCCGTAAGAGCCAACTGATTTCGCAACATTTCCTGGTTTTGAGTAAAAATATTTCTTTGTTTGGGATCCTCAGGTTTTTCAAACTGAGAAATCAGAGGTCGGAATGTTTCACTAAATCCTTCTCTCTTATTCTGTTTATCCCAAATAGTTTCTTTTATTTGTTGTCGAACTTGTTTAATAAGATCATCAGCTTCAATCTTATTTTTAGAATATTTTTTTATTTCTTCAATATCCATTTATATAATAAATATATAAAATGGAGATACCAAATTATGATATCAATGATAACAGAGATAAAAAATTCAAACAGCTTTTTCCTTACATGCCATCGGATACATTTAGAATGTTAATTTGTGGAAATAGTGGAAGTGGTAAAACTAATTTGCTTTATCACATGTTAATGAAACCATTACTCTATTATGATGAGATTTATCTTTACGCTCGTAATTTGGAGCAGGATAAGTACAAGAGATTGATGCAAAAAATGAGAGAGATGTCTCATAAACTCGGTTATGAAATACTTAATGTGAGTAATGATGAAATAACTCCAGTAAAAGAAATGGATTATGAAGACAATCAAAAACTTGTGATATTTGATGATTATGTATGTGATAAAAATCAGAGACAAATCATAGATTATTTTATTCAAGGTCGACATAAGAATTGCTCAGTGATTTATCTGAGTCAATCATTTTATAAAACTCCCAAAGATATACGACTTAATTGTTCTCATTACTGTTTATACGAATTTCCATCATCCAGAGAAGCCAACAGAATATCATCTGAATTGGGAGTTGATAAAAATGTGTATAAAGAGGCAACTAAAAAACCATTCTCATTTCTTTATGTCAATAAACCAAAGAAAACCATATCAAAAAACTTTACTGGGTTTATATAATCAATAAATAAGATGGGAATATTTAATGAACACTCTTCTAATCATTATCAATTTGCCAAAGGAGTTCAAGGAGCTCCAGGTGTTGGGTTTAATCTAACTGCAGATGGAAATTATGATATGGTGGGAAAAAAACTGACAAATGTTGGAGCACCAACATCAGACACAGATTCAGCAACCAAGAAGTATGTTGATGATAATTCTGGTGGTGGAAAAACATCATTAATAACAGTAGATTCAAATATTGATATGAAGGATACTTATCGTATTTTGAATCTTAAATCTCCATCTGATGCAGATGAGCCAGTTACAAAAAATTACGCTGAAAGTAATTTCTTTCAAAGAGATGGAAGTCAACAAATGACTGGAGATGTCAATATGAATAATAAAAAGATAAAAAATCTTTCATCGCCAACAGCCAATAGTGACGCTGCTACTAAGAAATATGTGGACGACTCCAAAGTCGATGGAAGTGTCTTTTTAAAATTGGATGGAACAAGACAAATGACTGGAGATTTGAACATGAATAACAATCAAATATTCAATATTCCAAATCCAACTGGTTCCAAACAACCAATACCATTAGCTTATGGTGATTTAGCTTATCTCCACGTTGATGGATCAAATATGATGACTAATCATATGAACATGAATAATAAATAAAATAACCAACTTACAAACACCAACAAATAACACAGATGCTGCAACCAAAAAGTATGTGGATGATAAATCAAAATCCCAAGATCTCAGTCCCTTCTTTAAGAAAGATGGGAGCGCCCCAATGACAGGAAATCTTAATATTAATGGTAATAAAATAATTAATCTTGAAGATCCAGCTTCAGATAATGATGCAGTAAATAAAAAGTATGTTGATGGCCATCTGCACCAATCCCAAGTTCAACCAAGTCATTACAAAGATGAGTTTGCTTTTTTGATGTCAAGTCCAACTCAATGGACAGATGAAATAGATAATAGAACTAGTTTTATACCAAAAAAGATAGCAGACCTTTCAACCAAAAAAGGAAACTTTCACGACTACAATCATAAAGTTCTTTATATGAATATATTGAAAAATTTTCAAGGTGGATATAAGTATAAGATGGGACTTAATTTTTACAGGTTAGTTGGAGGAGCTGACTATACCCTTTGTTTAGAAATACTTAATATTGATTATCAACTATGGCATAAAACCCAAATAAGTGTTGACGACAACTCATCACAAGGATTACAACTTGGAAATATTAGTGTAAAAAAACTTCAACATAGATTCATCGATTCATTAAATCACACACAATTTATGTATTACCATAGAGTCATAATTAATTTTAAGAAGTTAACAACTGGTAGCAGATTCTTTATTCACATTTTGGTTAATATTCCAAATAATGGAAATGATCTGGCTGTATATCCAATGCAGTTTTCCGGTGTTTACATAATTGCTTATGGTATTATGAGCAAAGTTAGCAATATCGACCCAGATAAAGTTTATGACTATCATACAGCATTTGATATTAAACCAACACAAGTAGAATACAATGTTGACATTAACGCAAATAATAAAAAAATATTAAACATTGCTCTCGATAGAAATCTGAATAGTAGTGCTGCAACAGTAGGAATGGTAAAAGAGTTAATTCCTTTTACGGTAAACCATGTTTATAGACGATACTTTAGTGATTTTTTTGACTTTACAGATGCAAATATTTATGGATTAAATAATACATCATCTGGTATCAGATTTAATGCTTTAAATCATTATAATCAAAATGGTAATATATTTAATATTATAATACCAAATAAACACATAAGTGATATAAGAAAAGAAGGATTAAATATTAATAATTATACTATTAGTTTTTATCCCTATGATTTTACAAATTATACTCTATGTATTGTTTTTTATCATTGGAGTAATAGAGATTTTGCTTTATCTAAGAAAATTTTAGGCAATAATCAAAATTTTTTAAGTTTAACCTTTACTAAAGCCGCTGGTTATTTAACTTTACTTTCCAATAATAAAAGAAGTCATTTTCAACTACCAAGTAGTTTTGATGGAAAAAAAATTGTTTTATGGTTGACAGAAAGTGTTGATTCAATTGTTACAAAAGTTAACATAAGTAACTACAGTTCAACATTAACACTAAATAACTCTAATCACGCCAGCGGACAATATTTTAACTTTACAACTGATGATGGAGTTATGAGTAAAATTATGTTTTCTCCAAATTTTTACGACTTTGACTCTGAACAATTTCACAGAATAATGTTATAAGAAAAACTAAATGGTAGTTATGTAACATAAAGAATAAATGAAGGACTTGTTTGAATTTAATCACATTGATAACAAACTATCAGAATCAGACATCAAAACTCTCAAAGATTTCTATAAACATTATCACAAGAAATACTGGTGTTTTAAAAAATCTTACAAGCGATACAAAATTCTTGATGAATCACTTACTCTGACTGGAGGAGGATTAGTTGTGATAGGAACTATTGCTGGAGGAATAACACTCAATCCAATAATCCTGGGTGTTATCAATGGTCTTGGAGTGATTGTGAGTAGTATTTCAAAAATGAAGAATTATAAGAAAAAGATTGAAATGTCACAAATTGCATTTACAACTTATGAGAAAGTATTGGTTGAACTGCGATCAGCTCTCCGAGGGGATGAGTTTAACAAGCAAGAGTTTATTGATCGAATGAAATTGATAGATGAAATGATAATTGATCAGTCTCCTATTGCAGATAGATTTTCAAAGAAACATAATAAGAAATATAAATAATTTTTTCATTTCTATATAATCATAAATATAGAAATGATAAACTCAATAGTGGCATATGTGAATTTTTACTTTCCTTCATGTAAAACACAGTTTTACAATGATAACTTTATTAAAGCTTGTCTTGTTTATCAGTATTTGTATATAAAGTATTTCACACAAAGATTAGACTTAAACCAAATTATTTATAAACTATCAGACTTTAGACATAATTGCAGATCAACCTCCCCAATACTATCCAATCATCTTATATTTAATCTTGCTTTTCGAGAATTTTGGAAACATTTTCACCTTGGCCGAGGTTGTGTTTATACTTTCAACTCACCATTAAAATCTGAAGTACTTGGTTATTTGACTGGAATCATTTACTGGTGTTTTCACAGAGGAGTTATTTGAGTGATTTATAACTTTGCCACCACTTTTCATAATTCACCAGAGTTTGGTCTCCAATATTCAGATAAATTAGTTTGTACTTGACATTTCCCATTTCTTTTAGTATTCTTTTTATCAAATAAATGATACTAATCATTCTCTTTCGATTAAATTGTTTGTTAAGAATTTCCATGATTTTGTTATCTATTTCCATCAATTTATTGTATAAATCATATTTTTCATCTTCAGAAAGTTTTAATCTTTTTGAGATTTGATTTACTTTCTTTTCGTAATGATACTTTCTTTGATAAATACTCTTCTTTCTAAAAAGTAATCGATCTTGATCTCTTTTATCAAAATAGCCAAGATAACGTTCATTCTGAGATCCACAATTTACACAGATTTTAAAACCTGAAACCAAATCGAATTCAGACTCTTTGCAGTTCCAACAACGGGTTTTTCGGCTGGTTTCCTTTTCTATAGATTTTGTGAAATTATGAATTATATCTAAATATTTTTTTATTTCATCTTCAGAGTAAGACATTTTATTATTAGTTTAAATATTTAATTTTTGAAATAAAAGAATTTGTATCGCTTTCCATCTTTTTTGGATTTGGTGATTTTAGTTTTTTTCTGGCAATTCTTTAAAACTGTTGAAATATTAATTTGATAAAATTTAGCTGCTTCTTTTAAACTATCAAAAATCTTTTTTTCTTGCGTTTCTATGTTAAAAGAAAAAACTTTTTTCTTAAAATGATTTTTTCTTGTATTTTCTGAAGGAGTTAGTAATTGGAGATTGATTATTTGATTGTTGCTTTTATCATTGTCGATATGATCAACTTGTTTGTCAACTGGGATCTCCCCCTTGAAACACTCAAAAACAAAACGGTGAATTAAATAATCTCTTTTTTTATTATTTTCACAAAAACAAAATATTAAATAATTATTTCCAGTTTTTCGAAATTTCAAAATCCTTTTCTTATTCCATTTTAAACTAAGAATCTTTCCACACTTGCTAGCTAAATAATCTTTATGAAAAGGATGCCAAAAGAATTTAATTTCTTGAAATTCAATAAAATCTCGATCTTTCATGATTCTATATTTTGTAATATAGAATCTTTAATCCATTTTATCTAATAGCCCGCGTATTCACTTTGTCTTTGCATAAAATCCTTTTATCATCTTCACTTCCCAAAGCCACCTTGTTTACTTCCTTCGAATATATTTCATGATTTTCGCTTCGAATGATATTCATCTTTCTCATTTGTTTTTTACCTGATTTTAAACAATCAACATAATCCTCAAAATCGATTCCCTTTTTCACAACATTTTTTTTTTATCCCTTTGCATTTTTTACTTGTACTTGAATCTTCAACTTTGAAGCTGTATAGTTTAGGACGAAGCCCTACAAAATGTGTTATCTGTTGACCAGCTACTTCATCCTTGAACATCCCGATTACTTTTTTATTAACTCCTGTGAGTATTCCAGATTTGTGGTCTGGTGGGTAATCTGAAGTATCAAACTTGGTTCTGATATCTTCTGATATATCTGCGTAAAAGTCATCTGTTTGAATCTCATACATGAGGGAATCAGTATCCGTAAACAACAACTTTGCACGTTTATACGAATATTTCTTTTGAATGTAATTATAGTGAAAGTCGAACATTAACAACTTTGACAGATCCAATATCGCCTGGCCAACATACACCGGTTTGTTAACATACACCTCGGTCTTTTTTAAGTGAATTGCAATTAGATTTCGATCAAATATTGTCGCTCTATCGAAGTTTGGTCGGCATGTTAATTTTGCAGCTTTTGCTCGATTATCAACCAGAAACACATTCTGTCTTTTCCGGATGTTTTCAATCGTCTTTCCAAACACGGAATTATTCATTAACTTGAAAAAGTCTTTTTCAAAGCTGTTAGCCGCTGTTTTTCGAAGTTCAGTATTCTTTCTTATGTAAGGCTCCATCCAAGGTGCCTGTTCAAAAGATATTCCTCGATGAACAGCTGCCAACCTCAAACCCAGTTCAAGACATTGTCTCAGATTTCGATAATGCAAAACATATTTTTTATGTGGTTTAAAATGACTAATAAGTTTCTCCACTCCACCTACTTTCATCTTCTCTGGAGCAAGAGGATAATCGTTGTGTGATTTCCAAATTTCCTTGGGATATTCCAAATCAACCTCGAATATATAACCTTTCTTGACTGAGTTATT
The DNA here is from genome assembly GCA_038088405.1 of Porites divaricata. Lineage (NCBI taxonomy): Eukaryota > Metazoa > Cnidaria > Anthozoa > Scleractinia > Poritidae > Porites > Porites divaricata. The sequence goes on along the minus strand of JBBMOI010000019.1, from coordinate 1,235,443 downwards.
CATGCTGCTATTTGCTTTCTCAAGAATATCCATCACCTTTTCTTTTGTCAAATTATTCATCCATTTGAATCCATTAGTGGGAAGTGATTGAGACATTGCCCAACCATAAAGATTATTTGCATCCAAATATTGAATAAATTTAGAAGGTTTATCAGGATTGTAATCTTTCATATATTTGTTATTTGCTTCTGAATATCTTTTTGCTATATGCGTCATCCCACCTCTGATACCTCTTTCAAACATCATCAACATATCGTAATCATGAAGCAATTCAAGTTGTTGACCTGTTTCTTTGAGACAAGCATCTCAAGCCAGACCAGGTGAAGTATAGTAATGCGCTGGATCCAAATTGTAGTGTTTCAAGCATGTTTTTCGAAAGTTTTCAAATACATCTGCCAACAGTAAAACATCTGATTTGAGATAAAGATCGTGATAATCTCTGATTGTTTGGCATTTGAATGTATTCCATACATTTTGAGCATGTTGGTAATCTTCATCTGAAATGTCTTCATCGTTCAATTTTGAATAGAATTGCTCTTTGGGAGGAAGTTGTGTTTCAGTTAGTTTTTCTATTGAGGAAACATAGTCATAGGGATAAACACCTTTTCGAGTAAGAAGATCTACATTGTCTTTCATTATTTCTTTTGTGTTATGAAAATCATCTGGTTGCAGGTTTCCAACAAGATTCGCAAGACTAGTTTGGAGAAACTTGAATGAATCAATAAATCTTATTTCAAAATTCAAAGAAACCATCTCTCCAGTTCGCTTGGATCTGTACTCATCAACTTTTATCTTTTTGGAAAATGAGATATACTTTTCCTCAGTTGATGGAATACAGTTAAGCTCACCTTGGATACCAGAAAGTTGTTTTATAAACAAATGTGCATCATATCCTTGAAGATTGTGAAATACTACTGGCAATATCAATGGTTTTCGACACTGTAGATTACATCTGTTATGTGCAGCTCCGCGATATTGACCGGTGAAATGGCAATGATCACGAACTCTATCATCATCTAAAACACCTGAACAAATATGACAGATCTTAGCTTCTTTGAAAGATTTTTGTTCTTCTTCTGTTAATCCTAGAGGTTGTGGATGTCGATAAAAATCATCATAAAGATTTTGAGTTATGTTTGCAAGTTTTGAAACAAATATTTCAGCAACATTATCACTTTCTTTCTGTTTTGTAAAAGTGATTGGTTTAAAAATGTTAGGAACTATTCCTTTTATGTAAAAACAAAATCCTGACGGTTCATGTTTCTGGTAACCAAGTGTATATGAACCTGCTGGATTAGGTTTGCAATTTTCTATTGTCTGGGTAAAACATTCAAAATCAGCATAAACTACAAAAGGTATTGGAAGCTGTTTGAAGTAATTAATAAATCCTAATTTTGAATTTCTTTTTGGCATTTTTACAACAACTGATTCATTGGATGAACAATATTCAATATGACGCTGAAATAATTCTTCCTTTGAAAAATGGGTAAAGCATCTTTTGCAAATAAAGATTTTCCCATTCGTTCTCGATGTTATTTGAGACCGAAATAATCTTGAAAAACTTTTGATAAGAGAATAATGGTATTTGCCATCTTCCTCAAAGAGGAACAGATCGATTGTTTTCTGAGGATCTCTCTGTGCCATTCGGAGAGGGTAAAACTTGTTTCTCTCATTGACTGAAAACACGTTTATCCCTGGGAGATCTGGATTGAGTTTTTCGAATTTTGAAATGTCTTTTACTCTGACAGGAAAAGCAATTCCTTTTGTATTCAAACTATTTTCATATTGCTTCAAATCTGTCAATCGAAAATCATTACGGTCTCTTGGATGAAGGTACCTCAATACACACCATAAAAAGCATTTCTCATCTTTGTTTCGAATGCTTACTATCGCTTTCTTTCGCATTATCCAATCTGGAAGGGGAATATAAGATGAACCCCTCATTGGATTGAAATCGGCAGTATGAATCTCAAGATGTACTATTTCCTTAAAATACCATCCACTTCCATTCTTCTGATAAATTGCAATCTTTTCAATTATGGAGCGAATAACTTTAGTTAGTATTTCTTTTACATCAGTTGATTCAAGATTGATATGTGTTTCAGAATTAAAATATGCTTTATCTTGAATAGTAAGACTTAACTTTCCATCGCTTGACTTTCCCATTTGTTCCATCATGCAAACTAATACAAATCTGACTTTAATATTTCGATGATTTCTGAGAAAATCTTTTAAATAAGTAGATTTGGATTTAAAAAACTCCAATGGTGTAACATCAGTTTTTCCCTTTACTATGTATTTATTAGCAAATCCTTCCAGAGATGATTTTTCTTTTTCTATTCCTTGGTCATATTCCCTGAGAGCTCTCTCAAGTGCTTTTCGTAGATAAGATGGTGTATCAGATGGAATTGTTTTATTCTTAATACAATCTTGAAAATACTCTTCAAATGATTTGGGTTTGGGTTTGGGTTTGGGTTTGGGTTTAGGTTTAATTTTGTCTCTTACTTTTTGTAGCTTATTTATATCATCAATCAACTTTTTCTTATAATCAGCTTTGATTTCTTTTTTTATATCTTTTTTGATTTTTTTAGCTCTGAAATAGAAAGATTATTAAGATCAGTGGCCATCTTTATTTATTGGTTTTTTTATTTTTAAATTTCAATTTTATTTTTCTGATTCACAATATTAAAAAGTTTTATATCAGATTTGATATAAAACAATAATCTATATCTCAATATATTTAAATTTTGAAAAAAACTTATCAGCAAATTTATAACACTTTTCTCTAAAATTACTAGTTCCATAAAATTCATAACATAAAAATCCTGTTATATTTGGAAACAAACCATCCATCTCTTCTCTTGCTTCAGGGTATGTTTCAATAACTTTTATCGGTCTAATTTCATTAAAAAAATCTTGAAGATCTTTCCCATCATTGAAATCTGAAAGAATAATTTCAGCACCACTATCTATTCCTTTCAAATCTTCATAACGATATTTACTTGGAAATATAAGCCCACCAACTTTATATGGAGTTATATCACCTGGCAATGTTGACTTGAATCCCATTTTTATTATTATTTTGAAACCTTTAAACCAGAAATTCAATTTTATTTTTCTGCCTCAAATATTCTACTTACCCGACCAGAGCAGATTAACACTCCAAAAATTAGCTGATTCAGGATTTTCATAAGTCAACTCACCTTTCTTATTTTTGATCTTCTTCGCTCGCGATAAATATTTTTCTTTTCGCTCTTTATCTTTGTGAATTAAAAAGTCTGGATATTGAGACGAACCAAAATGCAAATTCTTTCCGCTTGGCAGCTTTACTACGTATTTGTTATTTTTCCGCTTTGAATAATCAAGAGATTCAGCGCCAAGCTTTCTTGCCTTTTTGCTTAGTTTTTCAAAATCCTTTCCTTTGACAACATATTTGTCATCATCGGATGATTCCTCTTTCTCAGGAACATAATCAGGATCTTCATCATGTTTATAGCCATCATCTACTATAAAATCTTTGTCCTCAGGGCTTTGATATTCCATTTTAGTATTTGTTTAGATTATTTTTGTAGGGAAACCCCCTGATTACTAATTCAGATTATGATCTCATCAAAAATAACTTCACGTTTACATGAAAAACAATAGTTTGCATTCCAGAGTTCCCTAACAACCAGCAAAACTATTAATAGTTTTTTTGTTTACCTTCATCAACCGAAAATAGATTTTGTGTTTATCTCCAGCGATTGAAGTTGTTAGGGAACTCTGGAATGTATTGCTGTCATAATATAATCCCTTAATTAAAATGATAATTAGTAGCCCCGAACTATATAAATTTGTATTTGAACCATGGATGGAGCTCAAACCATTTGATACAAAACTAATAAAAAAAATACTACGTAATCATCCTTATAAAATTCTTTTAAGGATTCTTTACAAATACTACCCCAGCTACAGCTCTGGGAAAGGAAATGATGCCAACCCAGATTATGATGGTTATGAAGACGTAACTGATTTTTACTTCAGGATGCTGGATGACTATAATAGATATGGAATTGCTTTTGAACGCGAACATGAACTTTTTCCTGATAATAAACTCGGGGTATTTGAATATGAAGATTTTGGAAAACGTAAATATCACTTAGTTAATAATCGCTATGATAAAAAAACTCTTCTATTCAATAAAGTAAAAACAATTGATCTAAATGAACATGATAGTGGAGAAAAACCTCTAACAGAAGAGGAAAAACAAAAAAGAGATTTAATTAAAAAACAAACAAATAAAAAACATCAAGTCGCATTGATGGACCCAGATGTTTATAACTATCCCGAACTTTTTAAACTTGTAATCGAAAATCCAGATTTTTATATAAAAAAATTCAATCATAGAATGAAATATTATGGAATAGAAGATTTTTTAAAAATTGATTTTGATTAACCTTTATCATCTTTTATATAACCATTAAATAAATGGAACCACAAACCAATCAGTTTCATAAAAGACTTTTTAAATATATGGAAAATTTTGATTTAGCAAAAAAAGATCCTGTCAAAGCAAAAGAATTATTTTTAGAAGAACTAGAAATCAAAAAAATACATTTGAACATGTATAAAAATGATCCTATCAAAGCACAAAAATTAGTTCTGGATATTCTTGAAAATCAGATAAAACAATTCGAAAAAGCCAATGATGAAATCAAACAAGGAATGTATTTAGATGAATGTGATAGAATAATTAAGCCAAATGGTTATTGTATATAAAAAACATTAATATATAACCTAAATTATTTCAATAACCACCTTAATCCTTCACAAAATAAATTTCGATTAACCCCTGCAACCTTTCAAAACTCTATAATCGACCCACCCACCCTCCCCAAAACCTATAAAAAGATGAATTACCTGCAAACTCCCCGTCATTCAACCATCACCCACTGTCTGAGATAACTCATAGTCTCTCAACAGTAGTTATAAGAGGATGATTTGCCATTCAATTTCGCCCCTGATTAATTTCTGTCATTTCCGCGAGCCACGCAGTGGCGAGCCATTAATTTCTGTATTTTCCACAATTTCCACAGTTTACAAAATTAATCATGGTTTTTAATTTTTTTGAAGCAGTATATTTGGGGAAAAAATGAAAAAAAACCCTGATTAATTTCTGTCATTTTTGTACTAAGTGGTTGGATGACAGAGTTAATCAGGAAATGACAGAAATTAATCAGGGGCGAAATTGAATGGTAAAGCATCCTCTTATAACTACTATCATTCGGTTTTACGTCACTGTGATCCTATGGGTGAATTAGTTCTACAGTGTGATGCTTCTTCACTGGGTGTGGGAGCTGCATTACTGCAACCTGGACCTGATGGTGCATTACAACCTGTTGCCTATGCTTCGAGGATACTGAACAATGCAGAACAAAATTACTCCCAAATTGAACGTGAGTCATTAGCAATTGTTTTTGGTGTGACCAAATATCGCCAGTACCTGTTAGGTAGACACTTCAAACTTCTAACAGATCATAAACCTTTGATTACTTTACTTGGGGAACACAAGCCCGTGCCCTTGATGGCAGCAGCAAGGATCAAAAGATGGGCATTACTTTTATCTGCTTATGACTATACAATTGAATTCATAAGCGGCAAAGACAATGTGTTTGCAGATTTTTTGTCTAGGAAGCCTATTGAGTACAAGCAGTCTGCTGCAGAACAGGTAACTGTAAATGTGATGTTTATCGAGGAAGACTAGTCTTTAAATGCGCCCGTGGTTGCTATGGAAACCATGAGAGACCCAATTCTTGGAAAGGTGTTACAGGTTACTCAGCAGGGTTGGCCCAATAATCCAGAACCAGTGTTCCAACGTTACTACAGCAAAAGGCTTGAACTCTCTCATGAAGATGGTATCCTCCTGTGGAACTCGCGAGTCGTTGTACCAGAGTCGTTACAGGCTCTCTTATTGGCCGATTTGCATGCAGAACACCTGGGTATGGTCAAAATGAAACAATTAGCTCGAAAGTATTTTTGGTAGCCTAGACTTGATAAGCAAATTGAGGAGACAGTTAAATTATGCCCTGCTTGTCAAGAATCTGCTAAATCACCAGCATCCGCCCCAACTGCTTCATGGTCCTGGCCAGGCGGACCATGGAAACGATTACATGTAGATTTTGCTGGGCCTTATCTTGGCAAGATGTTTTTGGTCGTGGTGGATGCTTATTCCAAATTTTTGGAGATAGTACCCATGACTCATGCCACCAGCACCAACACAATTACTGCTTTGAGACACATTTTTAGTTACTTTGGTTTACCAGAGCATCTGGTAACCGATAATGGGACTCAGTTTACGAGTGATGAATTCCAGAAATTTCTAAGAGAGAACGACATTCTTCATACCATCACTGCTCCAGGACATCCTGCTACAAATGGGTTAGCAGAACGCTATGTGGGTGAATTTAAGGATAAACTGGGCAAGATTGGAGATACAGGCGAGTCTGTGCAAACAAAATTAGACAGGTTTTTGTTGACTTACAGGGCTACACCCACCACGTTAGGGAAATCACCCTCAGAATTACTTATGAACAGACAGCCTAGAATTAGATTCAGTGCACTGAGAGCCAAAAGTTCTAAACAGGAAGTTAAGGCTTTTCAAGACAACCTTCATAACAAACCCCAGTTTACACCAAACCAAGCAGTTTTCGTGCGTAATTTTGGCAAAGGAGTCAAATGGATTCCAGGAACCATTGTTGGAACAGTCAGTCCCCGGAATTTTGAGCTTTAGGTCGGAGGCATTATCTGGACACGACATCAAGAACAATTACGTCCACGATTCATATCTTCCACACTAGGGTCAGGGTTAGTTTGTGCGCCCCAGCTACCTGAGCAAACTGAAGGGTTGACCCCAGTAGTGAGGGAACGGCCTGTTACAACACCAACCCTTTCACAGCCTAAAGAGGCTACACCTGTACTTGACACTCCAGCCTTGGATAGCATGGCTGATGCTTTTTCTTCACCGCAGGACTCATCTGTGCGAGATTCAGAACTTCAAGCATCAGCGCCTGAACAACCAGAACGGAGATACCCTCTCAGAGAGCGTAAACCGCCTCAGAGGTTCTACTAGTCTTTAGTAAACTTAAGTGTTCGTGACTTTAGGACTTGTCCCTATCAGTACGTTACTTTGTATTATTTTCAGGTTCAGTTTTTCTTTCCTTTGCTTTAAGAGGGGGCATTTGTCATATCCCATAAATCCTTATGCGCTTCGTGCATGCGCAGTAGGTCTTCTTGCCATGTGCTTACAGACTTGAAGTAAAATATTGTTGAGTTCTCTGCGTTCGTTATACAATTTCTTGGTACATTACAAACTACAAATTCCTGGTACATTACAACATTGTAAATTGGATTTGACACCGCAGATCAGGTAACGTGGATTCCTTCATGGAATAAAGACAAGGTTTACGTACGGAGTTCGGTGTTCGACTTATTTCCGTAACACCCCTCCCCCCAAAAAAATTTTCCATAAGCATTGTTTTGAATTTCTCTTGGGACGGCTGTAATACCCAGGAGAAATGAAAAACAAAGATTATACAAAATTTTGTATGTAAAGAACCGTGCAAATTTTTTCAAAAGGGATCGCGATTCAAGATTCCCCTTGAAAACGAGGCACGCACGCGTGTAAGATTTTTTTCGATCCGAAGGTGAGACAAAACTGCGTACAGGGAAATATCGTGCAAATACTTTTGATTTTTCTCTTCGAAATTGTTTGTAATTAACCTATTCGCCCCTGAACCGTCTGTAACCGCCCGTGCGGATTCACGTCCCTTCTACTCCTCGTGACGTCATCAGTTTTAACAGTCAAGGCTAACTTTGTCCGCTAACTTGTGCAGAGTGAAGAGATCTTTCAAACCATACCAGCACAATTCAGTCAAGGACACCGGAGAAAAAGGCAAAAAACCGTGCAAGTTTGACCTGTAAATCCCCCTGAAAATCTTGTTCCTTTGCCCACCTACCTTTCCTTTCGCCTAATCCTAAGATCCCAAATGCTTTCCTAAAAACTCTTCCTATCAAAATGAAGTCTACTAAATGCCCAGCAAGAAAAAAAAAAAAAAAAAAAAAAAAAAACGACCAAGAAAATCGAAAAAAGAGGGGAGGAGAGAAAGGGAAAATCTCGAAATTTTGCTTTCTGCGCATGCCCGAACTTCGCAAGCTGATATTTTGCATCTGGATCAGAAGGCCGTGAAGTGTACGACCGGTAAACGGGTTTAAGTTTTAGCTCTTTATAGCATGACACTGACCAGAAAACCACTCGACTAGCTTCAAAACGCGTTTTTCGGCAAAATCTCCAGGAGCGAATGGGTTAACGGCTTCAATACTTGGAAAGCTAATAATTGAATAATTGAATCTTAAATGAGGATGACAGATGGATCGATCATCTATCACCTTTTCAGTATTTACGACGTGTAGTTCAGCGCACTCCATTGTCGCTGTTAACGAATGAAGGGCAATACAATGCATCCTAATGCTAACCCCCTAACAAAAACGAGCTGTCACGTTTCAGTCACAGCATATCAGCGCTCTAGTTTGACAAAATCTCTTTATCCATTGAACAGAACAAAGGTGTATTAATGGAAACAGGCACCGCAAATTAAAAAAGAAAAAAAATCAAGTATCCACCATATTTGTTCGTTTAAGGGAAATGAAACACAAAGAAAGTACAATAGCAAGCCATTTTTTGCCGTTCAAAAGTAAGAAGGCCCTGTCATATGATTTCCTGCAAAAAATAATTGTATTTACCCATGTCGGTTATTTAATAAAACGCTGCGCACTAGTACGGTTTGTGCTTCTAATTTAAGGAAATTTGTTTCTTTTTACTAAGAATGAAACTAATTATCAGTTACCACCTGGGACCTGTAGTTGGAGCACCAAAAATAACTTTTTTTATATAATCCTACCATAGCGAAAATGTTTTTATGCAAGACATTATGTTATTAAACTTGTGATTATAGTTTGTTAGTAGTTGAGAACGCCATGTTTGCAAATAGCCTCAGTTAATTAACTAGAAGAAACCTCGTACAACAGACAATAATTTCCTTTCTTAAGTAATTGATGAAGTCTACTCCACATCTGTCGATTTATTGCTCTCGAAGGTACGACGAACCTTGTACACTGCTAAGCACGTACATCTCGGTAAGTGCTTTCTTTTCCTCCAAATTCTGTAACAGTTCTGTCAGTTACTGACTCCGACAGCTGACGGGATTTAAGGTGCTGTTATTCAATCTTCCTCATATAATATTCCTTAGATAGTTTTCTGATAAGACTGACAATTATTGCAAACTGAAAAATAGAACGTGATCTCAAGGAAGACCTTTAGAGTCAAACAGTGAGACTTTTTATCTCGGTCTTTCAACAACATTCTCTTAGACTGTGCAATTCAATTTCAAATAATTACGTAGTTGTAATACAGGCTTTTTAGGGAATCAGTCGGGTTATTTAGTTATGAATTCTTCTGGAACTACCCAAATGCACTTTATCAGAACAAAATATAATATGCTAGCGACCAGTCTGTTAAGAGCTTCTTTTAACCTAACTAGCTATTACAGAAAAATAGAACCTATAGTAAACGAAAATAAAGTAAAGTTTGTGGCTGGTAGGGTTTCGTTAGCGTCTGATCTGTTATTCAGCCAGGAAATTAATTTTTAAATTAGGTTGTTAAGGCAACATACATATTAGCAAAGAGACCTGCAGAAGTGATTAGACCTATTACCAAACAGCAATTTTTTCTGCCCGTTTTTGTCCTCCCCTACCAAACTCGATCCACTGGGGTGTTTAAGCTAACAATACTTGTGGCCCCGGTCCTTTCTCTCCTATGCAAGTGACTTTGTCTCTGAATTATTGCATACAATGAATTTTGCTGTTGGTGACTCTTTAGGTTAGAGGAAAATCTTTATGTCACTGAATGGTGTATAATACAGACGCGGTCGCTGTACAGTCGACCGCGGTCACAGCCTTCATCTCAGTACTGGCAAGCATTGACTTCGTTGGGAATACGATCGTTTGTTTACTTATCATCAAGTTCCAAGACATGAGGTTAGTGGTTAGTTCTGTTTGTTATAAGACACGAGTGTTTTACTGGAAAATATACCACTCGTAAAATTCATAAAAACTACATCCGGGACCCGAGTGGTTTATTTTCCATAATCTCACACGTGAGATTATCGATGATGTAATTTCGGTCATTTCCCTCTATTACTTTATCGATGCTTTTTGTCTATAAAAAGAAGATTACACGGCGGCTTGAAGATATGAATTTTATTTTCTCGTGGCAAAAACAATATTTTACGAAAGATCGCAGTGCTCGTTCGTAAAATATTGTTTTGCCACCCGAAAATAAAATTCATATCATCGCGCCGCCATGTAACATTTGCCGAGTGTCCCAACACGCTATCTCTGTTACAATAGGTGCTTCAGACTGGTAGTATACATTTTTTCGCTTTTGATAGTTTTTTTTGCCCTTTTTTTTTTTGGTTCCACGTGCGTTTCTGAAATTTTAATCATTTTTTATGGCAGTGTGGTTGCATCCGAGAAATTTTTACCCTACGCGTGCCCGTCCGCACCGCAGGCATACCAAATGAATGTAAAACAATTCAATCGACAGTTATGACAGCCCAAATGCAGCACCGGTTTTTTTTTGGGGGGGGGGGGGGGCGGGGAGGGGGCGGGAAATCGCATGGCCATCCCGATTTTTTAGAGAGAAAAAACAACAACAAATTGAATTCCGATTACATTTTAAAGTCTTTACTGACGTGGATAACAGAGAAAGAGCTAAGGAGTTAGATAAAACAAATAGAATTTCGTTTGACGAAAAACATAAGAATTGTAGTAAGATAATGAGAAATTCTTGTGACCAATGCAAATGAGCGACAGTGAAAAAAAAAAATGGGGAACAGGAACACAAGAAACAAATTTCTGGTGAGCACACCAGGCCCCAGTTGTTCAAACGGTAGATAGCGCTATCCACTGGATAAATTACTATCCGGTGGATAGCGCAAGAAGTTTTCGTAATACTTATCCATTGGATAACGATTTATCCGGTGGATAGCACTATCCAACGTTTGAACAACCGGGGCCAGATGTATAAATAGGAAATTTTACTTTGTGGTCGTGAAAAACAACGTCAAAGAAATGTACCAAAAAAGTGTGCTGTACGTGCATGTTTTTTTATTCTGATTAGACCTATTGAATCTTTTGCTATTCTCGTTGCCGTCACCGTTTAGCATTATACGATTTTATTTTTTACAATTAATATGATAATAACAATAATTTATTTATAAGGCGCAAAATAGCATTTAAATTTATGATCTAATGCGCACAAAATAACTAAAGGTAGTACGCGCGATTTGATTGGTTAAAAGCCAATGGTTTATTGTGCCGGTAAACTGAAAGAAAACTCAAAGTTAGTTTATAAATGCAATAGACCACGCTTTCTATTGTTTACTGGCGTGATAACCCACTTGGGATGGATGTTGGGAGAACACGAGAAAATTAAGCTTTCCTTTGGCTCGTGATTACAAGCTTTTCTCGAGTTCTCCCAACATCCATCCCAAGTGGGTATATCACGCCAGTGAACCCATAGAAAGTGTGGTCTATTGCTTAAATATTATATACATTGCATTTCATGTTAAAAGATGATGTCAGTTATTTTCACACATCTTGACATTAAGCGCCGCTACTTGAATAAGCACCGTACCTTTACCGAAAATAATTTAATAACTGCCGCTCTCGAAAAAGCGCCGCGATGTTAATTAAGGTATTTACAAATTAACGTCCCACCTTTGTTACGGAGCTTGATATAAAGAGATTTTAAAACCATATCGCTTGAGAAATAAGACCTCGACCAACTCGTGGGTTCTTAAGTGTTAATGTAGGGAAACTCTTAAAAACGGGTTCATATAACAGTTCGAGGTGTATACTGTGTATGTGCATATTTTATATTAAAATGTGCATACCTAGTACGTGCCTCACTAAATTCTCTGTATATTTCCCTCAGTGTTTCACTCTTAGTTGAAATAAGCGCCGTATCTATGTTGTGGTTCAATTTTATCCTTGGTTCAGATTTTCTTTTCTTTTGTTTTTGGGTATATAATAACATGATAATGAGTTTGAAACAAAAGAAAATAAAATTTGAACCAAGGATAAAATTGAACCACAACATCTATAACGGGGAAAATTAAATAAGCGCCTCGGGGCTTAATCGATCATTTATGGCCACTTTCATGGTGCCATATCGACAAAACAACATTGCTGCCATATGAAAAATTTGCAATGAGAAAATAAAATAAGAACCGTGCAAAATTAAGACGCTTTTTGCCTATTCAATTCAAAAGTAACGCTCTTTAGTTAACTCGATGTATATTATTGTTGTAGACAAATCGCTGCTGGTTGTTATTGTGAAAGGCCTCGCCCTTTTTTAAAAGAAGGCACCTTGTTGGCCATATGGTTAACTTGCGAAGTCCCTATAGAGTGTTTTCACATGACGTCACGGCGGCCATATTGGTGTCCCAAAACAATGAAACGGCCGCCACGTTGGTGTCCCAAACTAGTCCTGTGGGAGTTGAACTCTTTTCTTATGTAAACGCTCTCTTTTGTTCCAATAAATTTGCATACATGCTGACCACGTGAGTGAAAACACTCTATAGCAGAAAAGATTTTTAGTACACATACTACAAGTCCTCTAATTTTAGCACCTTTATTATGAAACTTACTATTTCTACCCTTAACTGCATAACACTAGAAGCGTTACAATTGTCGTGAAATATTTTACTTACCATTGTGAGAAAGATTTCCCAAGATTCTTGTCCACATTAATAAGAGCTTGTTTACTAATCTCAATACTACTAGGATCCCAATGAACTTCTTAATTCTGAACCTTGCCGTGGCAGACATCATAGTGGCTCTCTTCCTAATTCCTCGTTCTATTGTGGCGCACACTGACAATAACCCTGAAGGGATCTCAGGTACAGTTCTCTGTAAACTTCTGACGGGTGGTGTTCTTGCCTGGTTTGCACTGGCTGCTTCGGTGGTTACACTGATTGTCATCGCGCTTGAAAGATACTTTGCTGTTTTGGATCCTCAGTTTCACCGGCGTCAGTTAAATACATCAAGGCTAAAGGTGGGTGAAAATGAATCTTTCGTCATTTTCCAGTGTGAAGATATTCAAAAGCTGATAAGGGTTAGCCCTCCGTCAGTACGCTCCAGTTGGACTTGCACTACAGCAACCACCACCACCACCATCAGCACCACTGTATTGCTACAGTTGCTCACGTTCTAGTAATCATTTTTACCTGTATTTTAGATCATCGTCCCAACCATCTGGATAACTGCTGTCGTTTTTAACCTTCCTTTGCTGATAAGCGTCCATTATAATGAACTCAGAAGCATGTGCATAGATTACTGGTCTGAAAACTGGATGCCTAAAGCCAACAGCGTGGCGTGGGTTATTGTAACAGGAGTAATCCCAATATTTCTGATGGCTGGATTATACTTCACGGTGGTTCAGTATCTCTGGTACGAGAACGCAGATAAAGGAGACAGTGCTCAACAAGTAAGATTTTGGTTTTACTAAATCGGATCTTTTGTAACTCAACAAATAAACGATAAATTTCCATTATCCATAAAAACTGCAGTGAGTATACAACATATTCCGAGTGATTTCACTGCAAAGGCCATTAGTTCACTAACAACATTCGTTTCAGGAAAGGTTACTTAGAAAATCGCTCGCTCTAACCGTGCCTCTGTAAAACGAAAGGATTACATTTTGCCATGTTTCTGTTCGTCAAAATGTGGCAAGAACAAAAGTTAAAAGTGGCACACGAGCTGCAGCTCAATAAAAGTTTTGTCACTTTTCATTATTATTATCATTATTATGATGATTACGATTTGTATGTGGAATCAAATGCTGACGAATGAAATTAGGGAATAGTTTCACGCGCGTTTTGCCGAAATTCTACCATTCTCCCCAGCAAAAGACAAAAGGCAAGTGAAATTATACCCTTATTATAAGTAAACAATTTGATTACCTCTTAACCCTCGGACGTACGCGCAAATTCATACCCCCACGATGCTACAAGGGGGGTGGGGGGGGGGGAGGTTGATGGAACCCCTCCCTTGAGTTTTTGATATGTTGCAGTATACCAGTAGTTTAAAAAAGTTATGCCTTCATCCTAACCGTTTTGATTTTCTCGACAATATGAGGTATATTTTATGGGTAGTGGCGCTGCTGGGGACCTGTGACGTCACCAAACATGTCGCCATGTCGGCTGCCATCTTGGGTTTTACCAAGAATTAGAGATCAGTTTAAAACAGAGAGAATTGGTAATTTTGTGTGCTTGACACGTAAAATAACACATAAGTAAGTAATTTACTTCATTTTATCTACAGGCTTTGCTTTTATCGTTCACCTCCCCCACCCCGAGGGTTGATATCATGGGTCGGTGACAACTGCGCTCACAATTCGCTCAGGCTTGTTTCAAACGTCGTGCTACTGTCGTTCTAAGCTGGCCCGACTGTAGTTCGACTGCAGCACGACACTAGCACGACTTGGTTTCGGACGTCGAATTCAGTCGAATAGAACGGCTGTTGCCGAAAACAAAACACAATGATAAAGAAACGGTTCTGCAAACTTTTAAATGTATTCTAATGCATTTGTAATTTATGAATTGAGTTCTTCAAGGCGGTAGCACGACGTTTGAAATCAAGTCGAGCTACTGCCGTGCTAAAGTCGAATTTAATTCGATCAATTGAATTCTGAACGGCATGCGCAGTACCACGACGTTTGAAACGGGCCTCACAATGTTGGTTTTTTTACTTGTTTATCGTATCGAGAACGCAACACATTGAAAAGTCTAGAGCATAATTTTTTTTTCTGAATTTTTCAACAAAATACCTGTTAAAATCCTTATCAATAAAAGTATTATTTACTATTATAATTATTACTCTTGTTGTGTTGTTATGACTAACCTTGAATTACTTAATAGCGGTATAAATTATAGTCTATGTATGCTAGTCCAACCAAAACACAAAATATTGTATTAAAGGTTTCTAATTACCATTTTTTGATTAGGGACGAGTGAAAATTAACAGAAGGATCACTAAAATGGTGATAACGGTCAGTGTTGTGTTTTTCATTTGCTGGATTCCTGCTCTTACGTCACTCTGTGTGCTGAGTTTCCACAGTGTTTCCCAGAAGCAAGGTTACGCACTGCATGTTGTATCGACGATTCTGGTCCTTTTTAACTGTACTGCTAATCCGTTTATATACGTCCTCGTCAATCACAGATTCAGACGACATTTCAAAGAGCTTGTTTGTTGCGTCGGAGCACCTCATACCAAAGTGTATCCCCGCACCACTCAAGGAAAAGATTCAGGAAACGTACAACCAGTACAGATTCGACTTGTCTCCTTAGCTGATTGCTAGCATTGATCTTTAAAATAATCTCATGCTGTGATACTTGGCTGACTGAGAAGCACGGTCTAATAGATTTGAATGGTTATCTTCCACTGAGCAAAATTTGATTTCTACAGCTAAAAATTTGTTTCCTACAGTTTAGTGCTCGATTAAAAAGGAAAAAATCTGAAAAGATCAGCACTATGTTAAGGATTACACTAACGAGCCATTTGATTGTCCTCAGCGGCGAAACTTTTAATATAAAAGGCGATCGTATTATGTAGCTCAACATTAAAATAGCGATTATGTGTCCAATTTCTGTTCTAAATTAAATGGTTTGTTGATTCCCTTTGATTGACTGTCAGTGTTTGAATATACAAACTGAACTTTTTCTGCTAATAAAAAATTGTGTAGAAAATAGGAAAGTCACTAAAACGGTCGGTCAGTATTAATTTTTCACAGTAACCGACTGCTCTTAAAGTAAAAAAGTGCTGTTAAATGTGAAAGTTGCAGCAGCATTATATGTATAGTAAATCTTTAGCTTCTCAGCATTTATTTATTGATTTTGTTTGACGAGAATACCTCTAAGTAAGTCAAACCTTTGCTACGGCCTCCCGTAATGGAAGCTCTTCTATAGTCCTGGCAGTTTTAAGCGTCCTGAGTGTTCTCGTAAGTTAGCTTGTACAACCTTTCAAACATTTTGAGGGCCACAGAAACTAAAACAAACACGTTTCCTAAGCGGACAATGAAAAGAGAAGACTATAATCTATACAACAAAAAATTCACAAGTAATTCTCGTTTTAAACATATAATGAATTGATTATAACGCGTGAACGAATGATACCATCCCAGGGTGTTTTTCTTTCTACTCTTCATATGGCGAATGAATAAACGACTGGTTTAATTGGTTTCAAAAAGATTCTTCCTATCATCTTGAAGTTGCTTGACGATTTGCCCGGATCCTCCACTTGTACGAGGAACGCTACACCTGGCCCAGAGGGCATTCGCTTACAGGAGGCCAGGCTTGACTGTCGCTTTCACAAATACTAGCTAGTACAGTGTATGCTAGTAGAGTATGGATATGGTACATTAGTCCTGAATATGCTTTAGATGATTCTAGCCTGGCTGGAGAAAAAAGAGTACAGGGTTATGTTGTAGTGAAATCTAGAGATCTCAAATCTCGTGGCCTGCTATTTAGTGACAGAGGCGTAAGCAAGAGCGGGAACAATGATCCAATCGCAACGCGTAACAACGAATATTTTATTGTGATTGGTTCATTTTTTTTGCTTCTGGGTACAACTCTGTTAATCTGGTTTTCGGTCAGTCATTGTTATATTTCAACTCTGAGTATAATTCTCATTGCAGCTCTGACAATTGATTTTCAAAGGACGACTGGTCAAAAGCGATCTTGCAGCTCCTATTACGAATAGGCCACTTGCACGATGACTGCGGTAATTTTTACTACTACCACCAGAATCATTCAGGGTTTTGCTTTCTTGTGCAAATTAGGGCTTTTGTTATTTAATCCTCGCTGGGATTACTTTCTGAAAAAAATGAAAGGAAAAACGGAAAGGATTCTGGTCGTAGTAGTAAAGTGACGCCATCGTGCAAATGGCCTATTCTCGTCTCACGACATCAAACCACGACAACAACAACTGACCACAACAACCACTTTAGGTAATTCAAATGTAGGCAGACTGCCTTCTGCTCACGAACTACGTGGACATTGCTGTTATTGGAGATCTGATTATCGAGGATGTGTGGTACATTTATGAAAGATAAATAAAGAAGAACATTACGGCAGTTTTAATTTCCTCAGAAATACAAAGTTAAATGTAGATGATCAATAAATAAGACGTCAGTAATTAAGTCAGGTGTCTTTTTATTTTTGTTTTTGCCGTCCCGAGATGTTAATAAATCGTTATATTGCAAGAAAGCCGGTTAGCCGGCTTGATGCAAAGGAGGGAACATCTTCCACTTGGAATTAGAGCGGTTGCCAAACCATCAAAGTTTCCGCCAAATACACTTGTCCTTGCGCCGCCCTTACTGGGAAATGGCCCATTAGTTAAATGCAAGGGTGTCGTGTGTGTCAGTTCAACGATTCCGTTCTCTGCTGTTTACTAATTCCCAATTCGTTGTGTCTTCCTGTACTTCCCAACACTTACAACAGTGTCCTTTGTATTCTTGACCTTGTTTCTTGGATGAAAATTACAGTTAGCCAATCCCTTCAGTTTCTGCCAAATCACTGGTTTAACAGAGCATATATAAATGGATTTATAGCAGAGTTGAACACAATAATTATCGTAGCAGCTGCGCAGATCTCATCGCTTTGGCTGTAGGAGCTGAAAAACTCCAGGACATACAAAGTTGAGTCAGGGAGCCAGCAAATTCCGAAGATAAAACTGACAGCAATGATCATCAAGGTCACTCTCTTCCTCGGTCTTAGTACAAACTGGATATAAAAGGAAAAAAGGGGTCATTAAGTAAATTTAATTCTAGAGCTATGGTTAAAAAAT
>JBBMOI010000019.1:1187500-1212500 GCA_038088405.1 Porites divaricata | reverse complement strand
AAAAGGCTTTAAGTTGCTGTAACGTTTATAATTTGTAATCTATGAATTGTATCGCACATTTTTCAGTGAATGAACCCCCAAGCATTTATGAGCAATTCATAGACAAGAAAACAATGGTAACTTCTGGTAACTTTTTTTATCTGGTACTGTTATGCATAAGCATATTCAAAGCTGAATTTACACATAACTGGGCCCGATAGAAAGAAAACAAAATAAACTTACGGTGAACACAAAAGTCGACCAGCTTATTTTTTAGGTCCTTTCTTGAGACATTTATTTTGGTGACTCTAACCTCCGTAACTTGTAAATTGGCTACCGTAGAGTATCGTACTTAAAAAGTATTTTTTTCCCTTTGCATTTTTTTCATATCAGTCGTTTTCACTCAGTTACCTCGAACCCCAAATCATTTTTCCCTGCCGCGACATCTTAACGAGCTTTAGCAACGACGCCGGCGACGGCAGCGAGAACGTCAAAAAAGCAATAGGCTTATTAAGCAAAACAACAACTTTGCACGTGCATCACCCTTTTTTGTACATTTCTCTACCGCCTCTGCAAGACTACAACGTGAAAATGCCTAATTTCACGTTTTATGGAGGACGTAAACAAGCGACGACGAATTTTTCTTTCTCTTTCTAAACTTTAGTGCAGTCAGCAAGAAATCAACTCCAGGGAAATTCGCCCATTTTTGACGAGAACTCATTTTTAAAGTGACGTTTTCGCTGCCGTTGCCGTCGTCTGTGCTAAAGCTCCCTATTGAACCCGCGACCGCGACTTTGGACCCGCAACCGCGATGATGGACCCGCGACCGCAAAATTGGACCCGCGACCCGCGAACCGCGACCATTAGTCAAACTCTCAGCTATTGTCGGGGATAATCCTTGGCAACTCCCTAATTGGTACCATTTTCGTACCAAAACCAAGTAAAGTAAGCTGTCCTCTCTGACTGAGGTGTTGTTGATCGTCTGGGATATGTCTAACGCATATAGGGCTCATGGACCATTAATGGAAACCAGGTTTTAATTGGCTATTAAAATGCATGCGGGACTTTTTTAATAGTCATATTTTTCTGTTGACTCACCTGCCTTATGGGTTGACTCGGTTGACTCTATCAATTACGAAGCACAGGCTGGTCTTCCATTTAAAATATTGCTTCATTGCTTTTGGAAGATAGTACTAAATAACTTTATTGTTTTTCCGTCACTTTTACTTTTAATTTGGAAACAGACAAATTTCAACACAAGGGAAACATGCTAATATTCTTATTTGAAGGAGGATCATCGCAGTTATATACGCAACTTATGCAGTTGCGAAAAGGAAGCCTGGAAGAATTCAGGCTTGTACCGGATTCAAACCGGCCTTTACCTCTGCGATACCGGTGCAGCGCTCTACCAATTTAGCTAACAAGCCAACTGGGAGCAGGTCGTTGAATTGGTTCGTTATAAACCCATGAAAGGATAATGATTAAATTATGAATATATGAAAATCATATATATGAACTGCGGAGTGAAGAATTATTTGAAGGAAGATCCCGTACAAGCCTGAATTATTTCAGGCTTTCTTTTCGCAACTGCATAGGTTGCTTAATATACACCTATTTCAATTAAAGTGCTACTACGATCAAATTTGGGAATTTGTTTTTTATTACATATTTCGAAAAAAAGAGTAAAAGTGGCTTACCGTACCAAGTTTGGAGTTCAAATATGATCTGGAAGTGTGTTTATTTGCACGGCAGTTTTCGCAAATGTCTTGCCGCCATTACTCGATTCAAAAAATGACCGGGAGTAGTATTTGAAGGAGTTGGGGCGAGATGTGACGTAGAAACATCAACGCGGCAAAGCAATATTTCTGGAACCTTTGGGAGGTTCTTACTTCGCTTTTTTGATTTAAAGCGAAAGTATGCCTGGTAGCCGTTGTGCTGTTCAAGACTGTGGAAACGTAAAGAACGATGAACTGGGGATTTCTATTCATAATTCTCCTGATTCGGGCAGCGTTAGGTTAAAGTGGAAAAGGTTCATGTCCATTCATCGGTAGGATTTCAACCCAGTGGGAAAATTCGCTGTGTACTCGGAGCATTTCACAATGGATTGTTTTTCGCTTGCTTTTCAATGAAAGGCATGAAAAGGCATTTGAAGAAGGGGTCGTTTCCAACCATTTGGAAAAAATCCTCTGAAACCCTATCAAAGCCGACTCGACGATCGGTGAGTGGAATTATAATGTATTTCCTCATTTACCTGTGACATAATTTTTTCTGGCATCGTTGTTCAATATTCGTTTAATGAATCCTCTGACTATTTGGACTTCCCATATTGTTGCATGAGTTTTCATACTTTTCTGCTTTCTTCTCATAGTTATAGTAAAACGGGCACTTGCTCAGAAATGGGTATTTTGCGCTGAGTTGACGAGAAGTCAATTCCCCAATTCCCAGAGCTTTCCACTCAAGCGTAAAATTTAGAAAAAGTTAAGCTACATAGAAATCTGGCTCTCTATTTTTTGAGATTATCTTTCTGTTACTTTGAGATTTGACAATACTCCAAACTTCCCTCCAAGAAATCTTACGGCAAATTTAAGAGTTACACGCGAGTCTTTTAAAACGACCAAAAATAGACTTATTCTGATTTCCACATTCTATAAGCTCAGTTACTGTTTGTGGTTTTTTTTTTCGTTTGTATTTTAATTCTATTTTCACTCTCTGCAAATGATGCATACATTTTAAGGCAAAGATGTGATGAAACCTTGCTTCCATTTCTAGTTCTGTAAACATCAACATAAAGCTCAAATTTAAACTTGTTTTGAAGGAAAGATATAAAAAATGGTCATACCTATTTCCATTTTAGCTACTGAATAAAATTCTGGCTGGTCAAAGTACTAATGAGGATACGGAGGAAGAAGACAATCCTGAAGAAGAGGTGCTCTCTGTCAAAAGAAGTTCTGCACCTGAAGAGAGTGCTGACAGTATGGGGGCTCCCAACCCTGTGGGGTCTCCAGGCCCTAGTTGTTCAAAAGGTGGATAGCCCTATCCACCGGATAGAAATCTATCCAGTAGATAGCGCAATTGGTTTCCCTAATACTTATCCGCTGGGTAGTGATTTATCCGGTGGATAGCGCTATCCAACGTTTGAACAACCAGGGCCAGAAGTTGAAGGTGTTCTGAATGCAAGTCAGGGTTCTTTGGTTGAGGTAAATCCTGAAAATGAGAGCTGCACCCCTGAGACTGAGACGGGCGAAATAAGTGCCCATTTTTTTTTTTATAATTTATTAATTTTTATTTGAAGTTTTCATTTTACAGAGTACATTTAAAGTAAAAACAAAAAAAAAACAAACAAACAAACAAAAAGACTATTACAGCAGACTGCATCTAAGTTGATAGAAAGTACTTATCTTTATATTGATTAACTTTTCCCACTTACTAAGATGTTTATTTAATGTGCTTCTTTTCCTGGCAATGTGAAGTTCAATGTTGTAAACACGCCTAGTCTTAGCAATGAACCCCTGAAGGGAGGGTATACCCTTTTGACATTTTTGTGAATAAATATAGTACTTCCCAAGCAATAAAATATGATTGACTAGAAGGAAATCATCCCCAACATCAAATTTACCGAAGATAATATCCTCTTCTTTTAAATTCTCAACAATATTTTTGTCTCTTAGCCAGGACAAGACGTGTTTCCAAAAAACAGAGGATATTTTGCAGGAAAAAAGTAAATGCTCGATGGATTCGACCTCAGTTTGACAGAAAGAACATTTATCTGATTCAGCCATACCAAAACGAAAAAGTTTCTCATTCGTAAATACGATACGGTTTAATATTTTGAACGGAAATTCCCTAAGTTTTGTTTCTAATGTTGTGCGGAAAGATAATAAGTAAACTCTTTTCCAGTCAATAGTTAAATGATGATACTTTCCAGATAGCTTCTCTTTAGCGGTAGGTGTGGTTTGTTTTTTGGCCAGAAAAGACCGATAGATGTGCTTTGAAGAAGCGTCAAGAATTGGAATTAAGATATCATTTATCAAAATAGCTGGTGTATTCGGCAGAGGAGAAAACTCTGGTGCAATATTGGCTGTTCAAATTAACAAACGCCATGCTGCTGGCATGGAATTAATTACACTCATAATGAAAAAACTTTGTTCAGGGTTAAGTTGTACATTATCGACAGAAAATAAGTCCCAGATTTTACAAAAGCCTTGATCCGCAATATCTCTTCGGTAAACAGATTTCTTATCAACACAGAGAAACTTGTAATGCCGAGATAGCTTGGAGAGATTCAGTTAGATCAAGCAGGACTAGTAGAGGAGCAACTTGCAGTTGTTATAGAAGACTTAAGAGGTCCTAGGTACTCCTGGAGATACGACAGCTCTTGAGAGTCAAGGGATTTCAGGCACTGATGAGGTTACTGACACCATGCAGATCCCGGAGGCTGAGGGAATCGACAAGGTGCAGGATATGAATGACGTTATGCAGATTGATGAATCATTAACGATTCCTGAACTTGAACAGGTTCCATGGTAGGTGCATAACTCTAATTAATGCTTATTTGCATTTTTGTATTATCACAACAATGGAAAACTACATGTGCAGTTATTTTACAGCAATACTAAAACACAAAAATTCGAAAGTCTTGTTATTACAGCCTGTATTAATGTTGAAAGTTTGTTTTTTGTAGGATACTCCAACTGGACGTGCTGGGAATTGCACAACTTGCAAAGCCCTGAAGAGTGAGGTGACTCAGTTAAAGGGCAAGGTCACAAGACTGAAGAGTAAATTAATCTCCAATCAAGATCAGTGGGTTGAAACCTTTAAGAGCATACAAGAGCAGAAGCAATTGCTGATGGTGAATGCTGGTGAGTCAACAATAATAATAATGATTGATGTTGATGAGTTATATAGGCATAACTGCCTACCTTTATATTATTATATTTTATTAATAGTTAATTTTTGAATAATAATTAAATTTTTAATGGCAATAGAATTTTTTATATTCAATTTGTTTAAGCTATTCAAACTGATCCATTGCAAGTAACAAATGAGGCAGAGTTAGGGATGGAGGATAAATCAGAAGATGAGCAGGAAATGCAGGACGACGCATACGAGGAGATATTTGAGTGTGATGAAGACCCTTCATGGAGTCTTGAAGAAATCAAAGATGCATATAAAAAACTAAAGGAAGATGATGAATCAGTAAAGACTCCTCAGAAACCAAGGTAAAAAGATGCAAAATTCATTGCATTTTAACATCTTAGCTCTAAGTATCCTTTGGGAAGTGATTTAGGCCTAAAACTAACTTCAAGTATGAGATGACTTATTTCAAAACAAGAGTACATGAAATTTGTTTTTTAATTTACTCAGATAAGAATTGCAAAAAGAGGAGGCATAGCCAGCCCATAGACTGGAAGTCCCAGGCCTAAACATTTTTGGTTTGTTCACTCTACCACTTACAAGTCTTGTAATAAATTATGCATTGTTTGGGTGGGCTAGATAGCTTAAGGGCTCAAAGCTGTCATGTGTGCAATCAACACAATTATTATAAAAAAGCAGGATGTATGTGAGAATAAAATCCCAACCCGCAATTAGCCAGGTTTACAACAAGTTGAAAAGCTGGCAACACCCCTGAGAAAAAGAATAAAAATGATAATCGTTTTTTATTGTTATTTTATTATTTCAGATGCTATGATTAAATAAGTATTTCCTTTCAATCATTTTTTACAGGTTGGATCTACAAGGAAAAAACATCCGAGAGGAACCGAAGGGAATTGTTTTCCTTTCCTTTTTAAGCCGAGTGAAAAGAAAGAAACGATACATTAAAACTGTAATTAAATTCAGGCTGAATTCGATTTAATTCTTATTACTTGTGTACATGAAAATTGGAGCAACATCAGAATTCCCAGCCACTAAACTTTAGTTTAACGGAACAGTAGAAGAACAGGGCTTTACACAGTGGGCAATTTTGTTATTCAGCAAAAAGCGAGTAAGTGGCTGAGAATTCTGAAGTTTGGCCCATAAAACTAATTGCTTACGGACAAGTATTCAAGCAACTACTGTAGGTCCTTCTTGGCCCCAATAGCATACATGACACTCTTTAAGAACAAACAGTGCATTTATTATTGGTTTTCTTCATCTTCGAATCCACGATAATGGCCATTTTGACTCGGAAATTGTTTCCTGATTTATTGTAGGCACAATAGGGCAAGGGGTATCGCCTGGAGCTACCAATATAATTCCACAGCAGTCTTGTAAATTGGCGACAGGCAACAGACCTCAGGAATCTAGTTAGAGAAATGAGATCACTGTTAATTCAAGGAGCGATTGAATGGAGATAAATACTCTTTTAAAAATAAGCAGTCGGGGCAATGAAGGCATTTAGAAAAAAAATTGTGATTCTATGAGATCAGCCCACGGCGATAAACTTAGATGTATCAATTTTTCAATGCTATGTAAGGTTCGATCGTTCCGATACAAAGTCAACAATACCCCAACTTACTCATCATCATCATCATCATAATGTGAAAAATTCGTCAAACACAAGAAAAATACATCTGCATAAAATTATTGTCTGACCGCTTTAATAAAACTATCGCATAAAATCAGGACTACAGCTATAAATCACATAGCAACGAAAATGTAAAGTTGGGCAAAACACATCGTCGTGATTGTTCGTCATGCGCACGATTTAACGGGTATGTTGAAATTGGAAAATAAAAATATAAATCTACATTCCATGATAATACCATACCATTCATTCGCTGGCACCTCTCCAGAATATCTTCGTTGAAACTGTTGTTCCTCTTCTTCGCGATGAACTCTTTCATTGTAGTCCGCAGCTTCTTCCTCGGTGGCCAGAGGTTCGCAACTGTCGTCGTATGGCGCAAATTCAGACAATTCCCCAATCACTTCGTCAACTGCGAGACTTTCTACATCACTTTCAGATGTGCAGGAAGAGGAATCCGACGGAGATGACATCTCAAAGGTCTTACGAGGCTCTAAACTCACAGACTTTCCCAAATGCGAATCTTTTGGTTGATGTTTCTACGTCACAGTGCATAAATCACGTGGTCAAACGCAAGACCGCTTTGCGGAGATCCCGCGGGCTATTGTTTTGTGAATTGTGTAATGGCGGACGATATTTACGCACTTTTCAGTGGGAAATTTCCAGCCCCCGTACGCAAGTATCGTTCCAATTTTTCGCTAATTATATAAATTTGAACATATAGAAAAGATTTATGTTAAAAAAATTCGGAAACAAAAACAAAAATTTTCGTCGTAGTAGCACTTTAAGGTTGCTCCCGTGAACCATGTTTCATAGCCTGCAATGCACTATGGTAAAACCTTTTGTAGCAGGAAGTTTTAATTAGTCTTGTTCTCGTTCATTGAAATAAAGGAGACCATTTGTGAAAGGGCAATAGAAGCATCAGCAGCGTTTGCTTTCTAGGTTTTGAGGCTTGTTGTGGGCACATAATTTACAATAATAATGCACCGCGGGCTATGAAACATGAATCATGCATCATTCTCTGAAGCAACCTTAATTGAAATAGGTGTATAACCGCGATGATCTTCCTTCAAATAATTATTCACTCCGCAGTTCACATAAATTATATGATTTTCATATATTCATAATTTCATGCTACTATTCTATTGAGTTCTTTAAATCGTACATTATGTATATGCGAGATGGTTAATGTGTTGCTCATACATTGGGGAAACGTATCTTTCTTCACGCTCTAACTTCGATGACTTCTAAAATTGACAGCTGGATCGGAGTTCAAATTCACTTTCTTCCAAGTGCGAACTAAACCTCTGACAACTTTTCATTTCCGTCATAATTAATTTTCTTTTTTTTCTGATAGTAATTTTAACCTCCGAGGAATTTCCAGCCGAAAATAACTCGTTTCACACTTAATAATGAGTTCTATGAGCACAAAACAGAAATTAAACGAGGGCCAATAGACCTTTAGAAGATGTGAGTAAAAACTTTCATCTCATCCTTGTAATTAGAAGTGTCCGGTACTGCCTTAAGGTTTTCCAATTAATTCTTATATTCAAATTAGTTTGCACACCTGCTGTCAAAAATGACAGCGGCAGAGAGAAATAAGAGTTAACAGTCTAAGTTTATTGATAAGGTTAGCACCTTTTGTTGCAAGCGAGTGAACGGTACGTGTTCAGTTAAGGAAGGAAGCATAATAGGCGAAGTTTGATCGAGGAATGTTTAAATCCATGATTTCGTCCGCTGGCATTAACTATCAACAGTACCAAAGGAACTGACATTGATAATTATTTCTACCAAAGTGGCAATGGCAAACGCTGAGGAAATTTCACCGCTATTTTTCTTCGCAGTTATTTTAAACATTTTCTCTTCTTATACTTCAATCACGCTGAACATTATAACAATACATGTGTTGAGAAAAATTTCTTCGTTGCCGAAGGCTGTAAGAATATTACTATTGAGTCTTGCTGTTTCTGATCTTGCCGTTGGATTAATTGTGCAACCTCTAGCCACAGCAACGCTGGTAACTCAATACACTGGTAACTCAAGAAACCAGTTTGAGAAGACATCTGAAGTGTTTGGGATTTGTTTTACTGCAGCCTCATTTTTAAATATAACAGCTTTAGGCGCCGACAGATTCTTGGCAATTCACCTTCACCTTCGATACCAGGAACTTGTAACTCACAGGTGTATTGTCACTGCGGTCATCATGATCTGGCTGTTCAGTGCAACTGTTTCTCTATTTGATCTCTGGGAGAGAATGATAACGACCGCTCAGGCTACTTTCGCTGCGATTGTTATTGTCTGTTTTATTTCTACAACATTTTTTTATTGTAAGATTTACTTAACAGTGCGTCATCTCACAAACCAAATTCAGACACTGCAGGTGCAACAAGCATCACAAAACGTTGAGAGTAATTCGCAAAACACAGTTAGGCAGAGAAAATCGGCAATCGATACATTTTATGTATATATGGTCTTTTTGTTATGTTATCTCCCACATTATTCTATTTATATTGCAAACAAGGTATCTGGTCGTGAACCAAGTGTTGCAGAGGAAATTCTAATGATCTATGCTCAGACCCTAGTCCATCTGAATTCTTCACTGAGTCCGCTCATCTACGCGTGGAAGATGAGACCGATTCGTCACGCTATTATGGAAATACTGCGAAACATATTGTCAAAATATTGCTTTTGATAGTGGAGGATGTTAGTCAAGAGTTCTGCGTATCCAAGGTTTTCCTTTATTCGGTTAGTATAGTTAGTTTATAGACTCCTTAAAGCCGCGTGTAATGAGTAATAAACGAGCATCAACTCCAATAAAGGAAGAGCGGCTAGTTGTTTTATCCCAGCAAAATGTATATTTTAGATAGTATTTATTCCGTTTATTTATTCTGTTTATTCTAAGCCAAGTTGATGGATTATATTGACAATCGTTGAAATTAAACTTGAGAAAGTTAACGTTTAGTCGAAGGCATGTTTCCTTTGCTTCAAAGTAATTGACTGAGATATAGTTGGCATACCCAAAAACAAAGAAAAGTAAATTTAAACCACGGATAAAACTAAAACACAACTCATATACTGATTATTCCATAAAGTATGAATGAATGCACTTTTGAAAGCTTTATACGGATTGCATTCATTTGGCAGAACTGTCACACATAGAAAGAAAAACAAAAGTAGAAAAAAAGGAGAAATGTAAGTATTGACTTTCATACTGTCAAACTTTTGTGGTAGGCTTCTAATACCTGGAAGGATCCGTTTGTTAGAAACCAATTCTCTTAGGCCATTGTTGCTCCGACTTTCTTGACAAAAAGTTCCACAGAGGATACTGTGGTCAAAATGCTGAGTTCACACATTTATGTCACAGAGGAATTATCTCTATTATAAATATTATTATTAACTTGTTTTTTACATTCAGAGGTTTTATTTCTATGGTCTACCGACCAATCAGCGCTCACTAATAATTAAGTCACCGGGTTACTGTAAAGAAAAAAAAACTATCGCTTTTTTTGTTTGGATAATCTACTTCAATGTAATGCACTTTTTCCCAGTTCGGTGTATGTTTTAGCGGAGCTCCACGCGCGAGCGCGAAGCGCCCCATAGCTAAGTAAATCTACCCATTTCAGAAAATTTGGTAATAACGTGACCGTACACTCGGTTATTTTGGCGGGAAATCTCATACATTAGCCACCCGAGTCTTGTAAAGCAGGGACAACTGTAGGGTCAATAAAGACGAAAACGGAAAGCGGAAATTGTTTCTGTATCCGTGATGTCTGAAGTATTAAGCTTAATAGATTAATTGTCATTTCCACAAATTTGGAAATAGAGCATGAGAAAGACAGAGAAAAAGAGAAAGTAGGCGGCAGGCCAGCGAAGCTAAACGAGACAAGGGGCGACTGAGATCTAGAGCGAGAGATAAACAACAAAGGAGACATTTTTTTTGTTGGAAGAATAACATGGTTATTTTGTAGCGGCGGTGAGAAAACAAGAAATGCTAGCGGCCACCAATGCAAGGTGAAAATGAGCGGCTGTGAAAAAAAAGGGAACAAGAACAAGTATACGACATTTCTTCCATAAACTGTGCAACTAAGACGTTTCTGAAAGTTTCACGTTGTAGTCGTGCAAAACAACGGCAAAGAAATGTACAAAAAAAGTGTGCTGCACGTGCAAAGTTGCTTTAAAAAAATTTTGCTTATTAGACATATTGCTGTTTTTCACAATGTTACGCAGCAAGGCTGGAGAACTACACGTGATTATATTTTTTCGAACAAACTATAAATATTGTCGAGAGCTTCGCCTAAATCTGTTTATTAGGTCTATCTGAGAAGATTTCTTTTTTCGCTTTCAATTCTCAATTATGTGTAAAACATATGTATCCAAAATTTGAATTCGTCATAAATCTTGCAAAAATCTTCTTTCGTCTTCAAAACGGGCAAATTTGCTTCCAAAAATGTCAGCCCTCTCAAGCGACCAAATTGACAAGTATGATGTAGAGTTGGGATTCGCAAGAATGTACATTGATTTACAAGATGGCGGCAAATAAGAAGGCTTGTCGTTGTCGACACCACCCAATCATCTTCAAAATCGACATTTACTTCGCTATACCTTCGTTACGGTTAGATACATCGCTTAATTCCACAAAACACAAGACAATGACCAGAGTTCTATATAAAAAAGGAGTTTTTGGATGACCAAAGAATTTACGAATCCGAATTGTTAATTAAACTCACTCTAAGGACCAAAATCATTGTAAGAATTTTATTTTCATATTCACTTTAACTGCTCATTGCTTCCAATTCATGAACATATTTAAATCATAAGTAACTTCAACACATAACATTAACCGGTATAAAGGTTTAAAGTCATAGTGAAGATGAAATATCTTGAGAACGTAAGGCCATACTATTTACATTATTCCTTTCGATTAAAAAATTACACTTAATTTCGATAGAAAAAATTTATTCCGTTAAAAATATATCACATATTCGGAAAAAAAGTCAATTGAAAAACGATTCATTTCAACTAAACTAAATTATCGAGCTCACGCCGTTGTCACAAACGCTTGGTAGCGTTTAAGGGGCAGTCATCAATGAAATCTCCCTGTGGAATTTTGTGTAAGGGTGTCCTAGACCCTCTTACGCATGTATATACATATATTATACTGGATTATACAACACTGGTCTGCGGCGTGCGGTCTGAGTCATTGGAAGTGCTGAATTTGAATCTACTTTCCCGACCATTGCGAAGCTGCTGCCGAACAAGAAAATGCTTGATGGAAAGGTTTTATTGTCTGGCATAGCCTGAGACCAGGACTCTTGGTGGGGAAAATAGGGAAAGGGGCTAGTTTAAGGCCCACTTCCCCTCTACCCGCCTCCTCTGATGTTTAGCCCCCTTCTTCCCCGCGGCAAACTGAGGGCCTCAGCTCACAGGCTTGTCGCTTTTCTCAAACTGAAGAAGGGTCATAAACCCGAAACGTTTGTGTTTTTTTAAACATTTGATACTTTTTGATATTTCTTTGCCGAACATCACCTCATCAGCTATGAGCGGTTCGCGGGTCGCGGGTCGCGGGTCCAATGTCGCGGTCGCGGGTTCAATGTCGCTGCAGGGGAAAATGATTTGGGGTTCGAGGTAACTGAGTGAAAACGAATGGTATGAAAAATATATAAAGGGAAAAAAAATATTTTTTATGCACGATACTCTACGGTAGCCAATTTACAAGTTACGAGTTACCAATGAATGTAGTGTCTCAAGAAAAGACCTAAAAGAAAAAACTGGCCGCAATTTGTGTTCACCGCAAGTTTATTTTGTTTTCTTTCTATCGGGCCCAGTTATGTGTAAATTCAGCTTATACTTATGTATTACTGTTAAAGTATCTGATAAAAAAGTTACCATAAGTTACTATTGTCTTCTTCTTGTCTATGAATTGCTCACAAATGCTTAGGGGTGCATTCACTGAAAAATGTGCGATACACTTCTTAGACTACTAATTATAAACGTTACAACAACTTAAAGCCTTTTTTTTTTTAAAAAAAAAAGGCGAACTCGGGCTCGAAAAGCTACGAGGCTGTCAGTGTCTGGCTCTGCCAGTTTCCCATTCAAGACCCATTCACGATTTTATGACATAATGGTTGTTTCCTTTTTTTTAATTTACTTGTCTTGAAATATTTCTTAGCTTATTTTAGGCTCTAGTGTAAAGACTACCAATATTCTGGTATGAAAAGAGTCGCCTAAAAAACTGGTTTGAGTCTAACTCAAATGTTTACTCCACGTGGTGCGAGTCACAAATGATTCCGGCAACATAAATTTTGGATTTCATTTTTACTAGTTTTGCTTAACAGATGAGTACTTAGGTCGTTTTAAAGTCGGCCATTTAGGTATTATACTGAATTAATTCAATGTTTTTTGTCCCGCCTTCTGTGTAATAATAATAAAAATAATAATAATAATCAGTTTGTCCTGCAGTCAAGTTGAGTTGTCAAAGTTAGCTTAAATGTATAAAGCTTTCATGTGAAACTTGCCTGAGCTTAAGCTTAAAAGTAACTAGAAGATTAACTCACCACGAGGTCTTCTTTGGAGATTAGCTCAACGTATCGTCTAAGTCTCTTACGTCTTGAGGACTAGATGCTACTAAAACTGTGAAAAGCAAAATCTGTGGACGATGCAAATTCAACAAAAAGTGTTTCTCTCAATTACGATTAGAATAGAGGGAAAAATTCAATAGCTCTTTTAATGACACTCAAACTGTAAGACAAATAAAGATACGTACATTTGTTTTGTAGACCGGCAGGTACTATTAAACAGAAAGAAAAGCCAGCGAATCTGAAACGAAGCTTCTTACAACAACGCGCGTAACCAGCAAAACGTCCTGAACGGCGCGCTTTGTGCTGGGAGTGAGTTGCATGTTGCATGTCAGGAAAATAAAAATAAAAATTGTATGGGATGGATGATTGTGAGGGATACTTCACCGCATTTTCTTTTCCCTCAAACTAATGAAAAATTAAGTTTCAGTGAAAAGAACAAGAGGTTCTATTAAACACTCTGAGTTGTCGTCTCAGTTGTAAAAATAAAAGCATTAAGCGAAAATCTAGCTTCGAACACAAACTCCTTTCTGTGGACAAGAGAGGATAAAGCTCGAACTTTATCCTCTCTTGCAGTGGATTATTACTTGTTTCTATATTAAATTCATGCCTTGAATACCCGTTTGAATGTACTTTACTGAGACTTCAAGCCCAAAGTCTCTCCTCCTCTTTCCAGTTACTTGTGCAAAGAGTTTATTTTGGGAGTTTGCGTCCAGGAAGTTTTTCAACTAGCGTTTTCTTTCTTCTACCGACAGACTCGTAGCTTTTCGAGCCCGAGTTCGCCTTTTTTAAAAAAGGCTTTAAGTTGTTGTAACGTTTATAATTTGTAATCTATAAATTGTATCGCACATTTTTTAGTGAATGAACCCCCAAGCATTTATGAGCAATTCATAGACAAGCTGTTTTTGCTTATCCGCTGTCTATATTATTAAACAAGATCATTGACTCTGGTAAAGTGCCAACAGAATGGAAATTGGCGGAGATCTGTCCTGTGTTTAAGAAAAATGACGCCCAAGACAAAGCTATGTACAGGCCTGTGTCTATCCTCGTTGTATTGGACAAAGTATTTGAAAAATGCCTAGAACGTCAGCTTATTCAATACTTTAATCCGATCTTGTCTCCGTCATTGTCTGCATATCGACGTGGCTATAGCTGTGAATCAGTTCTCTTACGTCTTATCGAGGACTGGAGATTTGCTTTAGACAAGAGGTGTGTTGTCGGTGCAGTTATTATGGACTTGAGCAAGGCCTTTGATATGATACCGCACAATTTACTTCTTGCTAAACTGGCCGCGTATGGTATTTCTTCTTCCAGTCTGGTTCTTTTACAAGATTACCTCCGTGGC
Source organism: Porites divaricata (assembly GCA_038088405.1). Classification (NCBI taxonomy): domain Eukaryota; kingdom Metazoa; phylum Cnidaria; class Anthozoa; order Scleractinia; family Poritidae; genus Porites; species Porites divaricata. The sequence continues at coordinate 1,198,099 of JBBMOI010000019.1, read as the reverse complement.
AGATCTCAGCGTGTTAAGATTGAAGACGTCACTTCGGATGTACTTCCTATCTCCAAAGGCGTGCCTCAAGGATCAGTATTAGGACCACTGTTTTTGAACATTTTTCTCAATGACCTTTTCTATGTTATCAAGAGAGCAAAATTGTCTAACTACGCTGACGATAATCAAATCTATTTTTGTGATCGTGATCCGCAAGTTGTGAAGACTGTGATCAATGATGAGCTTGCCCTTGCGTGTAAGTGGTTTGATGACAATAAGCTTGTACTCAATCCTACTAAATGTAAAGCCTTAGTCCTATCGAACAAACACCCTCTTAATTTGAACTTCACCATTAATGATGTACAAATTCCATGTGTTGATCACCTTGAGCTTTTGGGTGTTGTTATTGATAACTCTCTGCACTTTGACAAACATGTAACCAAGATCACCAAGAAAGTAGGAAAGCAACTGGATGTTTTATGTAGGTTTAAAAAGATGCTTTCTTCTTCAACTAAATTGTGCCTGTATAATTCATTCATCATGTCCTATTTCACGTACTGCTCCACCGTCTGGCATAATTGTATGAAGTCTGACAGTGATAGGCTCGATAAACTTAATGAGAGAGCTCTAAGGTACATCTATAGTGACCGATCGTCTACATATGCTGGGGAATCAACTGAAGGGACTAGTTACACTCTAGCTGATCGACGTATACAAGATATGTTGATCTTAGTTTTTAAAGCTGTCAACAATCTTCTTCCTACTTATTTAAGTGACTTGTTTATTATTCGTGAGAACATTAAGAATCTTAGAGGCACCAACAAGCTCGTCATCCCAAATGTTAACACCACCCGTTATGGAACTAAGTCCGTCGCCTTCACTGCTCCAAAAGCTTGGAATTCTCTTCCTGATAGACTACGTTCTATGAAATCACTTAAAGATTTCAAGATTGCAGTCAGATCTATGTAAATTTTACTAATGTAAACTAGACTTAGCTAATTTATATATATTTGTAATGTTTTTAATTTCATTTTTTTATTTTTGTTTTTTTTTTAATTTTTTTTTTTCTCGGCAAATTAGCATAATCTTGCTAGAGGCCTAATCAGCCTCATCAACCCGAGGTGAAATAAAGTTATCTATCTATCTATCTATCTATCTAAGAAAACAATGGTAACTTATGGTAACTTTTTTATCAGATACTGTTACGCTTAAGTATATTCAAAGCTGAATTTACACACAACTGGGCCCGATAGAAAGAAAACAAAATAAACTTACGGTGAACACAAAAGTCGACCAGCCTTTTTTTAGGTCCTTTCTTGAGACATTATTTTGGTGACTCTAACATCCGTAACTTGTAAATTCGCACCGTAGATTATCGTGCTTAAAAAGTATATTTTTCCCTTTGCATTTTTTCATATCAGTCGTTTTCACTCAGTTACCTCGAACCCCAAATCATTTTCCCTTGCTGCGACACATTGAACCCGCGACCGCGACTTTGGACCCACGACAGCAAAGTTGGACCCGCGACCATTAGTGAAACTCTCAGCTATGGTCGGAGATAATCCTTGGCAACTCCCTGATTGGTGCCATTTTCGTACCAAAGCTGTCCTCTCTGACTGAGGTGTTGTTGATAGTCTGGGATATGTCTAACGCGTATAGGGCTCGCGGACCATTAATGGCAACCAGGTTTTAATTGGCTATTAAAATGCATGCGGGACTTTTTTGATAATTATATTTTTCTGTTGACACGGTTGACTCTATCAATTACGAAGCATAGGCCGTTCTTGCATTTAAAATATGCTTCATTGCTTTTGGAAGATAGTACTAAATAGCTTTATTGTTTTCCCGTCACTTTTATTTTTAATTTGGAAACAGACAAATTTCAACACAAGAGAAACTTGCCAATATTCTTATTTGAAGGAAGATCATCGCAGTTATATACGCAACTTATGCAGTTGCGAAAAGAAAGCCTGAAAAAATTCAGGCTTGTACGGGATACGAACCCTTAAGACCGCTGCGATACCGGTGCAGCGCTCTACCAATTCAAGCCAACTTGGAGCAGGTTGTTGAATTGGTTTGTTATAAACCCGTGAAAGGATGATCATGATGCAATTATGAATATATGAAAATCATATTTGTGAACTGCGGAGTGAAGAATTATTTAAAGGAAGATCCCGTACAAGCCTGAATTTTTTCAAGCTTTCTTTTCGCAGCTGCATAAGTTGCTTATAAAACTGCAATGATCTTCCTTCAAATAATTCTTCACTCCGCAGTTCACGCAATTTATATGATTTTCATATATTCATAATTTCATGCTACTATTCTATTGCGTTCTTTAAATCGTATATGCGAGATAGTTAATTTGGTGCTAAAACATTGGCGAAACGTACTTTTCTTCACGCTCTAACTTCGATGACTTCTAAAATTAACAGCTGGATTGGAGTTCAAATTCACTTTCTTCCAAGTACGAACTAAACCTCTGACAACTTTTCATTTCTGTCGTAATTTTTTTTTTTTTCTGACAGTAATTTTAACCTCCGGGGAAATTCCAGCCTGAAATAACTCGTTTCACACTTAATAATGGGTTCTATGAGCACAAAACAGAAATTAAACGGGGGCCAATAGACCTTTAAAAGATGTAGGTAAAAACTTTCATCTCATCCTTGTAATTAGAAGTGTCCGGTACTGCCTCAAGGTTTTCCAATTAATTCTTATATTCAAATTAGTTTGCACTTAAAAGAAAGTCTGTGACACACCTGCTGTCAAAAATGACAGCGGCCGAGAGAAATAAGAGTTAACAGTCTTTATTGATAAGGGTAGCACTTCTTTTGTTGTAAGCGAGTAAATGGTACGTCTTCAGTTAAGGAAGGAAGCATAACAGGCGAAGTTTGATCGAGGAATGTTTAAATCCATGATTTCGTCCACTGGGATTAACTATCAACAGTACCAAAGGAACCGACATATTTCTATCAATAAATACAGGTAATGGCAAACGCTGAGGAAATTTCACCGCCATTGATCGCAGTCATTTTAAACATTTTCTCTTCTTATACTGCAATCACGCTGAACATTATAACGATACATGTGTTAAGAAAAACGTCTTCGTTGCCGAAGCCTGTAAGAATATTACTATTGAGTCTTGCTGTTTCTGATCTTGCTGTTGGATTAATTGTGCAACCTCTAGCCATAGCAACGCTGGTAACTCAATACACTGGTAACTCAAGAAACCAGTTTGAGAAGACATCTGAAGTGTTTGGGATTTGTTTTACTGCAGCCTCATTTTTAAATATAACAGCTTTAGGCGCCGACAGATTCTTGGCCATTCACCTTCATCTTCGATACCAGGAACTTGTAACTCACAGGTGTATTGTCACTGCGGTCATCATGATCTGGGTGTTCAGTGCAACTGTTTCTCTATTTGATCTCTGGGAGAGAATGATAACGACCGCTCAAGCTACTTTCGCTGCGATTGTTATTGTCTGTTTTATTTCTACAACATTTTTTTATTGTAAGATTTACTTAACAGTGCGTCATCTCACAAACCAAATTCAGACACTGCAGGTGCAACAAGCATCACAAAACGTTGAGAGCACTTCGCAGAACACAGCAAGGCAGAGAAAATCGGCGGTCGCTACATTTTATGTATATATGGTCTTTTTGTTATGTAATCTCCCACATTATTCTATTTATATTGCAAACAAGGTATCTGGTCGTGAACCAAGTGTTGCAGAGGAAATTCTAATGATCTATGCTCAGACCCTAGTCCATCTGAATTCTTCACTGAATCCGCTCATTTACGCGTGGAAGATGAGACCGATTCGTCACGCTATTATGGAAATACTGCGAAACATATTGTCAAAATATTGCTTTTGATAGTGGAGGATGATAGAGTTCTGCGTATCCGAGGTTAACATTTATTCAGTTGGTATATTATATTTCAAGTCAGTTCTTTTTACAGACTCTTCAACGCCGCGTGTATTGTAATGAGTAATATTAACGAGCATCAAGTTAAATAAAGGAAGGGGAGCTAATGGTTTGATCCCAGCAAAATCTATACTTTTAAACCACGGATAAAACTAAAACACAGCACATATATACCGATTTTAATGAATGCACTTTTGAAAGTTGTATACGAATTGCACTCATTTGACAGAACTGTCTCTCGTAGAAGGATAAAATAAAAGTAGAAACAAAAGGGGTAAAGTAAGTATTGACTTTCATAATGTCAATTTCTTTTGTGATAGGCCTCTAATACCTGGAAGGATCCGTTTGTTAGAAACCAATCTCTTAGGCCATATTGTTGGTCATCTTTCCTAACAAAAAGTTCCACAGAGGATACTGTGGTCAAAATGCTGAATGCACACATTTATGTCACAGAGGAATAAACTCTGTTATAAATATTATTATTAACTTGTTATCCTTTTTTTTTTTTTACTCAGAGGTTTCAATTTAAAACGTTGAACATGTTTTTTTTTTTATCATTTCTATGGTCTATCGACCAATCAGGGCAAAGAAAAAAAAAATCATCGCTTTTCTTGTTTGGATAAACTATTTCGATGTAATGGACTTTTTCCCAGTTCGGTGTATGTTTTAGTGGAGCTCCAAGCGCGCGCTCGAAGCGCCCCATAGCTAAAGGAAATCTACCCATTTTAGAAAATTTGACCGTACACTATTATGAGCCAAGCGGGGCGAACGCGATATTTCGCGCGAAGCGTGAGATGATGGGAAGAGAAAAATAAGTGCCTGTTCGCAGTCCATTATTCTTGCTGTTCCGCCAATGCTCGACCGTCCATCAGGTGACGGTCATGCTGATTGGTCAATTAGTACCACGTGATGATGACGTAGCGTGATAAGATAGAAGCGATAGAAAGTGCTCTCGAAAGTTTTCCCAATATCGATTGTTTAAAGGATGAACAGAAGAAATGTATCGCAGCACTGCTACAGAAGAAAGACGTGTTGGGTTTGTTACCAGCAGGATTTGATAAAAGCTTAATTTTCCAACTATATCCACGAATCTTCGAGTTGGTGAACGGCAGGAAAAATTGTCACGTTATCATTGTTTCAGGAACTGGCCGACATAGGCATATCAGCTGTAGCTGTTGGCGATAGCCGTGAAACGGATGAAAATATACTAAAGGGCGAATACAAGTTGGTGTTTGGTAGTGCAGAAATGTGGCTGAGGAAGACCTGGATAAATAACTTCAAGAAGTCCGCCCTGAGATTTTCTGGAGACTTTAGGATTTTGAAAAACATGTTTACGTGTATCTTCACTCTTCACCAACGTTCCTGTAGATGAAACCATTGAAAACATCGCGGAAAGAGCCTTCGAAAATGACTGGTTCAACAAAGAGCACAATCTCAACATCACGAAGACGGACCTGATCGAGTTCAAGGTTAATAGTTGCCACGAAAAATCAGCTCTTTCAGTTCGAAGGAGACCTATTCGAACAGACAGATGGTGTTGCTATGGGTTCACCACTGGGACCTCTCATGGCCAACGCCTTCATGTGCAGCATCGAGAAACAACTAGAGGCCAGAAGCAAGATGCCTGCCTTCTACAAACGCTATGTCGATGATACGCTTAGCACAATGCCCAATGAAGAAACAGCCTCTGAGTTCTTAATGACATTAAACAACAGTCATCCTTCTATCAACTTCACAATGGAGCTTGAAGAAAATGGCAGACTCCCCTTTCTGGGAATGGATATCATCAGAAATGGATGCCATTTGAACACAAAGGTGTACTGAAAGCCTACGGACACTGGGCTATTGTCACATTATCATAGCCATGTGAATGAAAGATTTAAACGGTCACTGCTGAACACCATGCTTAATCGTGCTTTTAAGCTCTCTTCTACATGGAAACTATTTCACCAAGAGTGTGAAAGCCTCAAAGTGACCTTTTCCCGTCTGTGCTACCCAGATGAACTTGTGCAGTCTACCATCCGTCGATTTATTGAGTCAAAAGTGTCCGAAGATGCGCTTACCCAACAACAAGAGCTTAAGAAACAAGATCCAATCAGAATCGTGCTGCCTTTTAAAGATCAGAAGTCTGCAAACTCAGTGCGCAGACAACTAGGAGACCTTAGCCGTAAGATCAATGTAGACATCAGCCCCGTGTACACGAGTCGGAAAATCAAGGATGAAATCAAAATGAGGGAAAACAAGCCACCCCTTGTGAATCAACAATGCGTTGTGTATAATTTTCAGTGTAACCTGTGTGATGCAGGGTATGTCGGCTATACGTGCCGACATCTTCACCAACGGATTAAAGAACACAAGGGATCGGCCATTGGAAATCACCTCAAGGAGGAACACGATATAGCCCCAGATGACATTGCGCAGTTTTTTAAAATTTTAAAAAAGTGTCAGAGCAAGTTTGATTGCCCTATTTTTGAAATGTTTTTTTATCAAAGAACTGAAACCAACTCTAAACAAACAATGCGATTCCATCCGCGCAAAATTATTTGTTTAGGTCGGTTTTAATTACTTCAATTGTTTTTAATTGTTTCCGTAGAATGTGTTGTTACTTATTTTTACATTTTTACATATTTTATCTCATTTTAGCGTTCGTGACATTTTTTCCTGTTTTTACCATTTTAATATATTTATGCTAATTTCATATTTTACTCGCACTTGAAAATGGCCTCGGAGAGGTCGAAACGTCGTGACTTTTAGCATTAAGTTTTATAACAAAATGTTTACGTGCGGACTACTAATTCAATTACGGCAATTGTCACGGAATGGATTTTTTACAGATTGCCTTTAGTCACGGGATTTGACTTTTGGATTTGACTTTCACAAGATTACTGGATTCTGTTAAGTACGAATCAGGAACTTTTATTGCGGATTTTGTTTTCAAGTTTTGTCATCAAAGGCCCGCTGGATGGAATCTATTTATGGAACAAAGCAGGATTGTGCGTGGGAACTGGGTGTTGCGAAAACTAAGACTCTCGAAAACTAAGACCTAAGACCTAAGACCCCGCCTTAGTTTTCGAGATTACGAAAACTAAGACCCCCTAAAATCGAATCCGTCGAAATATAAAGTCAAATCGTGACCGAAATAGGTCTGATCTGTCAAATTATATCATGTTCGATCCTTCCACCGAGTTTTAAGTCAAATTTAACGGTGAATTAATTTGTAATTACGAAAACTAAGACCCCCACCAAAACAATCTCTAAAATTTCTACAAAGTCGAATACGACCGTTTGAAGACTATAATCCGTAAGACAAAAAAACTACAATCATACGCGTGCTGAGCAACGAACGATCTGCTAACAATTTGAAGCCTCGCTTTAAAAAGAGGACCAAAGCCATAGACTTTCTACGTATCTATTGTACACTGAAAATATGCCTTACCCCTATTGGTCTTTAATTTTGTTGTTTATCCTTTAGATCATGAAATTGGCTTTCCACTGGAGATGGATGTTTTTCTTCGTGTCTCTGCGATCGAGATTGGGTTACCTGTAACTATCACCTGAGGGGGTATGTGTCCAGAGGTTGTCGTGTTTATTTTATTGTTCTGAAATTAGAACTCCATTTCTCGAGACGATGCTTTGCTAGTACAGGAAATTCATTCACTCATACGTTTTTTTATTATTATTTCATGAGTGATTTTAGCGATTATCCCTCACAGACTATTTCTCCTTGTCCCCAACCCCTACTCCTCAACTACCTTTGCATTGTAACCCGGTGATCTCCGGGGTGGAAACACAGGTAGCCCAGGCTCGAAATATGAGCATCGGCGAGCATCAGCATTGTTGCGTAACATTCAAAATATAAGGATTTGTATGGGGGAAAAACCTATCGTTTCTGTAACCTACGAAAATGAAAGGATTTCAATAAAAAACAGCGTACCTTACTTAAAATGTGTTACATCTCTCCTGTGTGGTCCACCGGCCGATTTATGGCCGTTTTATGTAAACGGTTTTCTCTTATATAGAGAGAGAGAAAACCGTTTACATAAAAAACCCATAAAACTGATTACAGAAACGATAGGTTTTTTTCCCATACAAATCAATATATTTTGAATGTTACGCAACAATGCCGATGCTCATATTTCGAGCTTGGGCTACCTGTGGTGGCAACGATAAAAACAAACGCTAGAAAAACGCAATGTAGCATATTCTCCTTTTTTCGCCCTTTTTATAAACGCACTTTTCTATCTATGACCTGGCCAGAAAAGGAAAAAAAAATCCGTATTCTTGTGTGATGTTTAACCGATAAAGCCGTTGACCACTTAGAAAGGCTGAGTTGCTCAAAGCATGGTTAGCTTTAACCATTGGTTAAGCAGTATCAAAACCAATAAGTTGTCAAGGTATTAAACGCTGGTTAACGCTAACCATGCTTCGAGCGACTGGGCCCAGGCGTTCAGGTCGCAGCGACATGTCAGCCCGCAACGAAGACAAAAATCCATGTCCAGTGGAAAACCAATTTTATGACTTTAAGGATAAACATCCAAAATTATATGGGTAAGGCATATTTTCAGTGTACAATTATACGTAGGAAGTCTATAGCTTTCATCCTCTTCTGAAAGCCACAATATTGATAATGTATGTCTGCAAATTGTTAGAGGAAGCGGATCGTCTAGCACGCGTATGATAGTAGTTTTTGTTTGTCTTACGGATTATAGTCTTCAAACGGTTGTAATTCGACTTTGTAGAAATTTTAGAGATTTCTTTGGTGGGGGTCTTAGTTTGGGCAGCACTAAAACATGGAATCCGGAATCGGGTAACGGAAACGGAATCACGGAAACGGAAGCGGAAACGAAAAACGGAATCCGCGAAAGAAGGTTCCAATCGATCGATTTGAAAAAAAAATGTTAGCAATGACAACAAAATAACTAAACAGATAAAAAAAAGAGACATAAATGAATAAACTGCCTCAGTAGAGGAGACTGCTGTATCACTAACCACTTTCGGCATCGAATTCAAATTCTCATGGGATAGCAAAGCGAGGAGAAAAACGTCACTGACAAAAACTAGTTCATGATATATGAAATGAATCATATATGAACTGCGGAAATGAAATGAAATGAAGGTATGATCGTCGCAGTGAAACGCAATTTAAGCAATCACTCATTTCTTTCACGGGAATATATGAACCCATAATTGACCTGCTCCCAACGTCAGTGGCTTCATAGCTCAGTTGGTAGAGCATCGCACCGGTATCGCGAGGTCACGGGTTCAAACCCCGTTGAAGTCCTGGATTTTTTTTTCAGGCTTCTTTACGCAATTGCTTAAATTGCGTTTCACTGCGACGATCATACCTTCATTTCATTTCATTTCCGCAGTTCATATATGATTCATTTCATATATCATTAACACTCATTTCTTTCACGGGAATATATGAACCTATAATTGACCTGCTCCCAACGTCAGTGGCTTCATAGCTCAGTTGGTAGAGCATCGCACCGGTATCGCGAGGTCACGGGTTCAAACCCCGTTGAAGTCCAGAATTTTTTTCAGGCTTCTTTAGGCAATTGCTTAAATTGCGTTTCACTGCGACGATCATACCTTCATTTCAAAAACTAGTTCCTTAAGAAAAAGGTAAGTTATATGGAGACAGACTTCGTTTAAATCGACAGAGGCGTCGTTTATATAACTGAAAAGCGTTGCCGTCAAGTTTTTCCTGAGTGTCTTTTCTGGGTTGTCTTCAACAGCGTTCAGCCTTATTTATCAAGACAACTTACTCAGGAGAACCATGGCATTGTGGAGTCCAAAGAGAAGAGAGAATTGTAGATGCATTTGCTTGATTCCGCAACTGATTACATCAAAATAATGCACCATGTTTAATAAGCCTCTTCAACAAAAATACGGACTTCAACGTAAACTCAATCACTGGTACACCAGTATACCATCAGTGTTCAGCTTGGCGAAAAGGTTGAACTTATTGCTAAACACCGGAACAGTGGTCATGTCACGGGTTGGTCATGTGTTAAGCATTCAGTTGGGGGCAATCACGTGGTGTGGTCTGAGGCCAACTACTACTATTCTTGACATTTAGCTACAAAGGCAATATTTAACTGTATTATTCAACCAATAGACTCGTGAATAAAAATTAATCGTAAAATTACTTTCATCGGCCTTGCAGTGCAATAACCCACACTAGGCAAACCTTATCAAGACACAATAACAAGAATATATTTAAGGGAACTGCCAAGAAAATTAAAACAAATTCTCTTTGGATTGTACTAAATTATGCATTGTGAAATTCTTTAATTTTCTATCATTGATACTTGATTCCGTATTCCGTTTCCGGATTCCGGATTCCGGATTCCATGTTTTAGTGCTGCCGTCTTAGTTTTCGTAAGGGTCTTAGTTTTCTAAGACGGGTCTTAGGTCTTAGGTCTTAGTTTTCGTAACACCCCGTGGGAACTTTGTGTGAACACCTTAAAGGCTTCTTGTGAGGAATTTGTTTTCGTGGATCAAGGACTTTGCAAGTGGATTTTATTGGCAAGTAATTCAGGAACATTCGCTCAGAACTCTTTAGGAAATATTGGGGACTATTTTATTGGGATGTTGTTTGAACTTTATGCGATCAAAAGTTTCAGTGAAGGTTTTTTTTTTCGTTTTCGTGACTCGCAGTTTTTCCCGTAACTGATTTTAACCTTTGTAACC